>JAZDUH010000327.1:9617500-9792500 GCA_036419115.1 Scarus forsteni
TGCTGCTTGTCTTCAAGAAAAGTTAAAAATTAGAGTGGTTGCTGCTTTAGTTTCCACCAAAATGTAAAACAGTTTGTTGTAGGTTAAGTTGAAGAATTTTTAATCTTATCTAATAAAAGTGAAGGGGTATGCATATCGGAAATTTGGCTTCTGTCTCCGTTCATACTCCTGCAAATTTCCTCTAACTGGCATGACTTTAAAAATCAGAGACTTTCATTTCTCAATCCATCTATCAAACAATTTAGAAAGACAGTGGTGAGTCATGAGTGAGCAACCAGCAGGAAACATAACAGAGAGGTGTGAGATCCCCTCACAGACACGCACAGGCCACCTGACTGGAAAAGACTCACACAGGCTGCAGAGAGTTTCTCGACACCTTTGTGTAAAGAAGAACTCATTATTATTGAGGACTCATTAGTGTTATCCCGGCCTGTGTCAAAAGTCCACTCACGGCCTTATCTAGACAGGTCTCTTAAAGCACAAATGATGCGTTTGTAAGATCATAATTCACTGCAAACCAAGTGGCTGACATTTTTCAAACAATTCCTCCCAATGCACGTGTTATAGTGTCGCAACAACGACAGACATGGAGTCAAAGGAAATATTCAGGCTGTGGTTAATCATTGTACATAGTCTGGAATTAGGTTCTTTCTTTGACAAACAAATCTAAAACCAAAGTAAATAAAAAAACTTCCTCCATATTCAATTCATCATTAGTGTAATTGTGGTCTTTCCAGTAAGTGGTGACTAAGTACGACGGTGCATCATCTCCAAACAGGTGATGCCTCATGCCACGACAGCAACCTCAAAAGGTAAGATATCAAAGGAAACCCATAAATTTAACCATTGCCCCGGTGTCGTGTAGACCACTGATTACAACATAATCATATACAGAGGAGGTGTGTGCGCGTATGTGTATGTGTGATTGAAAGAGTGTGGGTTGAGAATGTCATAACCTTGCACACATAGGATGGGTGGAGACTCCAGACATCTTGGAGACAGAGGTTATAAACTTGGGAAAGACTTTTTTTTCACAAACCCCATTGTTAATCCTCATTTTGCAGCATATCACAGATGAGTAATGTTTTACAGTTTCGGTCTGAGGAAAGGTGTTAGGTGCAGGTGATGTTCATGGAATTGACATTTCTTTGGACCTAAATGTAAAGGTCCAAAGACAGAATTTCTCAGGTTTATTTTTATGTAGTAATTTAAGACACAGAAAAGTTGATATAATTGTAGAAATAAAGATAGAGTGGGGAATGTCATGCAGGAAAGCCTCTAGGTCAGGTTAGACCCCAGGATCAGTGCCCACAGGCCTGTTTAAACTATGCATTAACATCTATGATGGGCATTCAACCCCAATAGCTCCATGGGACTATCACTGAACCTCACAGATAACACCCACATTGTTTACTTACATCTCTGCAGCCATTAAACAAATCTTTATGGCAAAAACTGTTTTGTAGCAGAGGGATTCAAGTCAAATAAATCCCTTTCAAAATGTTTTAATTTGCCGTTATTTTTTTTCTAAAATGTTTTATTTGTAGATCCATAGCAACAGATTTGTATTTGGCATTTTTAATATCACATTGTCTAGATGAAAAACATTTTTGTCACAAAAGTAGAGCTCAATTTTTTACCCTTTGGGAAAGTCATAACTCCCTGTCAGTCTATGGACCAGGAAGATGTGCTTGATTTCTGTGCCATTGTTTTCTTTACAGTAGTGTCCAATCAGGAGGAGCCAAAGGTCAACAATAGACATAATTGTAACCTCTCATCCTTCAAATGAAATAGAAAGGACATGTCAGAGATCTAACGTGGTTCTTGTGACATCTGAGATGCATTTGCTTCTAAGAGTGGAACAAATGACTTGTCTAAATAGTCTTAATAGAAAAATAGATTTTGTTGAAAATTTGTTTGCATACTTAGTTTTTTTTTCTGGTTAGTGCCAAGGCTTGAATAAAATATATTTGGATGTAAAATCATTGATCTTTTTGTAAAAAGTTCTCTGAGGCTTAAAATACGTATTTGTTTTATCTTTCCAGTCAAACAAGCTTAAAAACATTTATCTGACATCATTAAAGCATGAATTCTCTGGAAGCCCGTGTTGCCCTGAAACAGAATATGTCTTTATTTGATTCTGGAGGAAAGGTTAATGTTTGTGCATTTTATAGGGAAAAAAAACAGGGTGACTAAAATAGCAGAAAATTGCTTGGAGTTGCAAGACTTTAAAATCAAGAGATAATCCTTGATTCTTGTAGTGCTTAACTCTTTATGTGCACCACAAGTTCTTAATATTTGCCACATCAAACCAGATATGCAGGTGGCCAGGAATTCCCTCATCTGGACTGTACAGGTTGAGTAGACTGAACCTGAAATGACATGCATTTATCACCGGCCATCAATTGATTGACTGATTGATTGATTCAGCTTCTGCCAGTAGAGGAAAACATCAAACCACGCCAAGCTAACCAAGGCCGTGCAGAACAAAGTTAACAAAGTCAGTTGGGGAATGCCGATTTCCAACAGGAACACTTATAAAGTCCAGCAAGAGGTGACCTCGGCTTACCTTTGCTGCTCTGACACAGCTGCAATCATCTGTCTGCTCCAGCTGTTTTCTCCTCAGGCCAACACTTACGTGCATTCAAAGTTAAGTTTAGGTGATTTAATGTATACTCATGAATCTGAAAAAAACATATAATGTGGTATAACACAGTGTAAAAAAACATGATAAATAAAAAAAGTAGATGAATGGACTTAAACAAGACAATAAAGAACTAAAATGATGAGTACGGCATCGAGCTACTCTTGTAAAGGAAACATTTGTTATGATTTGGAGCCATACAAATCCTGTTTGTTTGAAAGTGACGCAGAGTATAAATACATAATTCTTTAAAGTCTCATTTTAGATATGAGCAAGCCCCTACTTAATTTGTTATATTACATTATTCTGGTCAGTTATTTTATATATTACACTTTCATATACTTAAACAAATGTTGCCTTTTCAAAACACATAAAATTATGTTCAACAAACTTAGCACTTTAAATTTTTTTAATTATCACTTTTATTTTTAATAAGTAGATTCATGAAGTATTATTTTTACCTTTTCTTTTGTTATATATAGTTTTTGGTTTCCCTTGTCCTCTACTTTGAATTTATTATGATTATGATTCACTGCTCTCATATTTTTCTGCTGGTTTTGCAGTGTGTTAAGTGTGTTTTGGTATCTAAAGTAGAGTTAGTCATACATCATTTATTTATTTTTGTCTTTTTCCATTGAGTTCAGCTGCTGCTTATTGGCAGGACTCTGAAGTGCAAAGGCAGCAGTCGACAAAATCAATACCCCTCACTACAGACTAAAACAATCAAATGAGGACTATTAAACTCTTTAGATTGATTGCTAAATGTGTTCCCCGAGATATTTAAAATGCTTCACAGACATCATTCTTAGTTTAAGCAGCAGACTCTTTTTCATTTAACCTAACTCTCTTACCCTCACACACACACACACACACACACACACACACAGTCAGAGGCAGCAATAATATTTTCACTGGATGCTTCTTGCGCTCTGCAGATGAGACAACACGCCACTATTTTTGTAAAGCCACCCCTTTAAGGCTGCTGTTTAAGTTATCTGCAGGTTTCAGAGGATCAACCGAGGACTGCTCTGTTGTTTGAGCGTGTGATCAATAAGACACAGCAATAATTCAGTTAAACAGTCTGACACTGCTTCTCAGAGCAATTATAACCCATTTATACTCAGTCAGTGATCAATAAGCTGATTGTCTGACTACATTGTCTTTGACAGAGTTGTGCTCTGCTGCCCTCTTCTGGCCTAATCTCCAGTTACAGCCACACTTAATGCTGGAGTGCAGAAGAGGCTGTCTGTGGTTTCAGTAAAGGCCCATCAGTTACAACATTATTGCCTCACTAATGGCTCTAAATAGCATAATAATTCTCTGAACAGATCAGATTATCCGCACTGCAACAGAGGCTTTTACAGAATACAGACTGGCGGTAAGAGCTACAGCAAGATTGTGTGTAAATTTCCAATGACATCTTGGTTCCAGTCCAACAAGATTCAATCAGAAAACCCCTGAAGACCCCTCCATTTGGAAATTAAAAAAATATTGGAAATGTGTGATCATAATTTTAATTTAAATTTGAGTACTTAACTATGGGGATACTGCATATTTAAATCTAGAGCATGAAATTGATGTGGCACAGGAAGGATTTATAGTTGCAATTTTTAATCCATCCTCTCATTAGTATTTTTTACGAATACAGAGGAAGGAAAAAGGGCACGGTTTAAAGGAGAAAACAAAGTCCCTTTGGGCACTGTGTTAACTTTTTATCAGGATGGCATTTGTTTGAGTTTGAGTGTAGTCATGAATTTCTTACCTTCACAAGGAAGTCATGTTTTTGCTGATGTTTGATTATTTTATTTGTTGGTATGTGTACAGGATAACACAAAATATACAGTGACGATTTTGATTGAATTTTCAGGGAATGTTATTTATGGTACAAGCAAGAAGTGATTAGATTTTGGTGGCGATCTGAATCTGAATGCAGATACAGTAAGATTTTCAAAGATTACTTAACAGTGCAAGACTGGCTAGTTTTCCATACTTTTTACAAAAAATTACCCAACAATATTGGAAATGCCTTGGCAGAAGTTTGTTCTCTTGGAACACTTCTAGTTTCACTTTTATATGATTGATAATAATGAATGATGAAATCACAGGCCTTTTTTATTTACAGCTACAAATGCCATGTTGGAAAGGGAAGGGGCCAGCCCCAAGCTGTTCTCACAAAGTTGGGAGCACGGATTTGTCCAAAATATCTTGGTATGCTGAAACATTCAGAGTTTCTTTCACTGGAACTAAGGGGCAAAGCCCAGCTCCTGAAAAACACCCCTACACCATAATCCCCCCTCCACCAAACTTTACACTTTGCACAATGCAGTCCGACAAGTATCGTTCTCCTTGAAACCACCAAGCCCAGACTCGCCCATAAGGTTGCCAGATGGAGGAGCGCGATTCGTCACTCCAGAAAACGCTTCTCCACTGCTCTAGAGTCCACTGTATCCGATGCTTTGAATTGCACTTGGTGATGTATGGCATCGGAAACCCATTCACGAAGCTCTCTGCACTGTCCTTGAAGTAATCTGAAGGCCACATGAAGTTTGAAGTTTGGAGGTCTGTAGTGATTGACTCTGCAGAAGGTTGGCAACCATTTCACACTATGAGTCTATATATATATATATATATATATGTAAACCTGATTGGCCTATGATTAATGTGAAAGAATGTTAATCTACTCTCAGTCTATCCCAGTCTCTGTCTGTGAAGTGCTGCCCAGGTGGAAAAGTTTAATTGAAGCCATGAACACATGAAACAGTCCATTCCAAAGATTGATGGAGCACACACTTGTGGATACTTTTAATGAAGACACATTAACACAACAAACTTGTACGTCACATCAACATTTTGACACACATTTGTTGTTTGGTCCTACATACATTATTATTTTTACACACTTTGGTCCGCTTAACATTAATATTACATGCACATACACACATTTGTCACCCTGAAGCCACCATTACACAATAGCAGTAAAATAATCTTAATCTTTGGTAAATTTAAGTTTGAAGTTGGTATGAAGTTCCAAGTATTTTCTTACTTTTTACTGTACAAATTGTTTTTCTGGCGCTATATTCTCTGCTGTTTATGACATTGCTTCCCTTGCTTATACAGTGTGCTCAAATCTTTGTGAGACACTGGCATAAACAAGGAACTTTGACACAAAAACATGTACACAACTGATTTTTACAACCATGATGCCAGTGACAATGAGGCCGATGAAATTATATATTTTAACAACTCTAAATGGTACAGAAATAAACTGATTAGATGATCGGGGTTCAAGGGCCGAGGGTCAAGTCATAGCGTCTCGTGGTCATGCTTTGCTTATGAATGTAGTCTCTTGAACACAGGACCTTAAAGATACTTAAGTAATTTTCACAAATGTGTACCTGATAGTGCTGTAATCTTTCTATCTGAAATTCACCGTTAGAGCTCCTGCCTCTGTAGGCTCCTTTTTCCTTGTGGGCTCAGTCTGCTCAGATCGGTTTACACTTCACCTCTCTGGTAACTGATCAGTTTAGCACACTCAGGGCCATATGGTCATACTCTGCCAACCATACTCTGCGTTGTAACGTCTACTGTGCTGGCACATGCCAATTAGCTTACACAGGGGATGAAAGAATGGTGGGACTTCACACTGGTAGGTCCATTCAAGGGGCCGTGGCAACAAGATGTTTCAGGTAGCTGCTGCAGGTGCATAGTGGGGAAGAGGGAGGGGTCTCAATGCCACTGACTTTTTGTCTTGTTTAAAGAAGTGCTCTATCACGCAGAGGAGACCTGTTAAACACAACAAATTGGATATAAAACTCACATAAACAGAATCTGGGTTAAGGATGAAGTTGTCTAATTTTGAAAGTCATGGATCAAAGGGTCTCATGGTCATCCTCTGCTTGTGAATGAAAACTGCACATCTTTCTCTTTGATTGAAAGATGAACTCATTTGATTTTTGGATGCCAAATGTCAAGTGTCAATAGGCATCAAGTTAAATATATCCCTCTCCTGTAACCTTGAAATCTAAGTAACTCCACACAAGGTTTCTGTCAAACTGCGATCTTTTTTTTGAAATGACAATGAGCTAACACTTTTGAGGCATAGGTCAAAGTGCTCTGGGATTCATGTTCATCACATGCCATGTAAGTTTTTTTCTGTTCAAATTACATGACCAAGCACCCTGCTCTTTGGCTTCTACAGCACTTCAGCTGCATGACACTTGTAAACCTTCTGAGATATAAAGGCAATACTTCTGGTAATGTATAAAACCTTCGGGTTTCCTTTAAACCTACTTTTTTAGGTTGTTCCTCCAACTCAGTTACAGGTAATAACCTGGAAATGTGAGTTACAATAGAAAGAAAATAACAAACAAGGCAGCAGGGATGTCTGGTTCATGCTTGGCTGATAAAGCTGCCAAGACAGAATGGTGGAGAATTTTTAAAATCATTTTGAAGATCAACCCTGGGTGCTCAAATGATTCCATATTTCTGATCTGTGTGGGCTAAAAGCAGCTTTCCTCTGAACTAAGAGAGAAAAACACCATGGGAGAATATCCTGTACACTTCTTCTGAATAGAGATGAAAGAGACGACATGAGCCCTCACTCTGCAGTCAGGGTGATAAAAATATCACCATACTGGCTGTAAGACTTCAAATACTCCTTCTTATTCCCTCTTTCACACTCATATATATACAATTTGTTGCCGAGCTGCGGTGGCCCTCGCAGTGTCCCTGGTGCATAATTTCTTCTTATTCATGGTCAAAGCAGAGTGCCATAATGATAAGAAACTCATACACACACATCTCTCATGGGCCCCATCTGAGGGTGTGTTTGAGGTCTCCCTGTGTCCACCATGAGCTGCAGATTTAACACCAATTTAATGCAGACAGCTCATTTTTATAGGAAAATTTGTGGCGCAGTTTGGGATGCTCCTTTGCTTCGAAGGGCTGAATTTAATTTTCCTCGGTCTGTTTTCTCTCTGTCTTTCTGCCTGCCTCAGTCATTTTATGCTGCAGTCTTTGATGGCTGTATGCATATCCTTCTAACTGTGAGCTCAGGGCCTTATGAAGTTAATCAAGGAAGAACATTTAAAATGAATAACTTTCAAAAAATTGATGTTTTTCCAGACCTGGGGTATCCAACCTATGGCCCGGGGACCAACTGCTATCCTTAGTCCACAGCAAATTCCCAAAAGATAATCGTGATTTGACCCACACTAGAATATCAAGCTTGTGCTTGACTGATAACATGAGACAAACTGGTTATAGCATTTATAGGTAGTATGAAGTGTCTTGATGTGCTTCAGTGTCCTCTCCATTTCAAGGTCTGACTTACACAGAATGCTCTGCTGGTCAAACCTGATACTGTTCATGATGTTTCAAGGATACTTCTGGGAAACAGCTCATAGAAAGTGTTTGGGGAGGCAGAACCTTTCCAAAATAGATCTGGCAGGTGACTGGATGATTGTTCTGTAAATCAAATTCATTCATAGTAGGTGAGCTCCAAGCCACTTGGAGCTCACCTAGCCACTTTGTTGGACAAAGTGGCTAGGTGAGCCACTTTGTTGGACAAAGTAGCCACTTTGTTGGACAAAGTATTGCCAATTAACTTTGGAAGTGGGGCAAAAATATCATTTTTTATCAAAGAGTGCTTTGAGTGCGGTTGTTTGTTCTCATTTGATAAAGATGTGTGGACCAGATCTGATAAAATTGCTCCTGACACTGTTAGCATCTATGCTAATCTCTGTACGAGCAGTCATTTCCTGCTGTCATCTTGCACATAGCTCCCACCTCTTCCTGTTTTAAAGTACAATGCTTTGGCCATGCTGCTTTGGGATGCTCTCAGTCATTGTAGATTGGAGCTTTGAAGGACGGATCTGCCTGATTACAGACATTGACTCAGTCAGATCCATCTTGCAAGGCTGGCCATATTTAAGCATCTACCAAGCTTCTATCAATTTTATTTTGAACTTGAAAGTGAAAATGATCCATCAGGATCTCTTATCTACTGGTCAAAGGATCTCATCTTGACTAAGGGCCAAGTTCAGTGATAGGCTTGGCAAATCTGGCCCCCTTGAAACCGATTGGCTGCCAAAAAAATACTTCACAATCACCAACTGATTACCTTGTCCAGCCAACAGTGGGAACCAAAATGTAAGCTTTTTTTCTTTAAGCATTTCTAATAATTAAGGACATTCTGTTGTACATTTCATCATTCTTGCTTACTGTAATACACTAAAGGTAGTAATATCAATGTGGCCCAGTCAACCTTATATTTTTGGACACCCCTGATCAAGAGCAACAAGGGTCTGCATACTTCTACTCGCTAATTTTAAATGTGCAAATTCAGAACCACACAATTTCATAACAAATGCAATAATGGAGACTGCCAGGGGAACAAGTATCGTTGCCCTTTGAGAGGACCAAGAGGACCAAGGTCAAAACAGACCACTCTATGCATTTGTGCAATGTTGTAACATTATGTGGGTGGAGTCTACCTCTTGATATGGGCTTATCAGGTAGAAGCTTGTGATCAATGCACATTGTGACAATCTGGGAGCTTTCTCTGGTTATTTGTCTTTTTTTTATCCGGAAGCAACCCCTCATCAGTGCTCTGAATCTCCGATGGAAATCAAGTTCAAGAGATTTTATGACAAAGAAAAGTCAAGAGCTTTTTTGCGCAGCAAAACAACCAGCATATCAACAAGAGTAAAATTCAACAAAATTTTTTCTGTTCTGGTTAAAATGTCAACTTTTTGAGGTTAATTTTCTACTTCAGTGTAACAAGCTAGGATGCTTAAATCAGTTTATCAGCAGTACCACAACATGTTGGTCTCTTAGAAGAGAGAAAAAGATGTGAACACATGTGGAGACATTTTTCCCCCAGTGCTAATGTATAAGATACACATAGCTGCCAAATTTTTCCCAGAGTTTTCCAGAGGCAGCCCTGAACAACCCTAAAGCAGATTAAAAAAAAAAATCAAAGAAAACACGTCAGTTAAAAAATTAAGACCTGTCCAAGGTAAAAATAAGATGTTTCGTGATCTTAAAAATCATAAAAAAATATAAAACCATTTCATACTTTTTAAGGATTTGCAGGAACTCTGGCTCCCCAACTTTTAGGTAAATCTGCACACAGTTTTTTTTATTGTTACTGCCGATGTTTAAATGTGACTGACTAGTGTGTCTTTGACTTAAAAGGTCAGATGAGTCTTTTTTTTTAGCACATGATCAATACAGCCAATCACTCTTTATTTAAAGGTCACAATTGCATGCTAATTAGCCATACACTGACTGCCCGCTAGACTATATTAATACCTAATTCTAAATGACAATGTTAATATATACCTAATGAGTCGGAAAGACTTTTCCCTTTATACCCTCCTAAATATCATCAGTAAGTTTGGAAGTTGTCGTTCATTCAAGACCTTAGCTAGGTTTGCCTTGACTACTATAAAATATTATATTCTCATGGGACAAAGTGCTTTTACCTCTTATGTCTTCAACTTTTAATACAGTCTCAAAATCAGAACATGTTCCACATTGTTAATTAAGGTCTTTCCATGACTCATTTATATTTATGAGATAAAAAGTGTGAAAATTCGATAAACATTTGAAACTTGTTGAATCAGAGTAGAACCTTTGCACCCAATAGGCTTGGAGAAAAAGCTACATTACACAGAAGCCACATCATGGTGTATGATAAATCTACCTATAACTTTCCATCATTAGGCAGTCTAAAAGAGGATATTAAGTGAAAACTCCAGGTAAAAGGCTTAAAAGGTACAAAATGCAGTGCTGTAGAATAAGGTACCAATAAAATCGTGATTCTAAATAGGGAGCCAGTGTGACACTATTTAGCATGCTAGTAAGCAAGTATCTACTAGTGAGATATGGGAACTTATAATAAAGTATTATCATGTTTTAATTTACGTCCAGTTCTGCCTGTAAAAAAATACAGATGTCAACACCCTTGGTTTGATAATTGATAACTTACCAAATATAGTGAGGGGTTATTGCTTCAAATTTGTATCAGTATTTTTTTTATTCGATATGTTCTGCAAGCAAGACAAGGCCCTGCAATCACTCATTTACATCCAGAGTATTTGTGCAAAGTAAAGCAGAAAGTGAGCAGAAGTTTGCCTGCATTTTTTGGTTGTTAATACTAATGAATTATAGGGTGCCATTGACTTCTAGTGTGCCATGTCAAACATCAATACTGTTAAATTTTCAAAAGAACTGCATCATAATTTATGTATCTCATGTAACAAAGGCCCAAGTTTACAGATTATAGCAGTATTCAGGAGCTGGAGATACAAGAAATATGCAATAGGACTTTGAACTACATCAGACTTGATCAGTGGATATCTCCTTTAATTACCCACACAAGACACATTAAGTCAACCTTGCTTCAGAAAGTCTAACTGCATTCCCTTCACGAGAACCCATACACTTCATTCTTTCCTCATGTTTAATTCTGTATTCAAACCACGTGTTACAATGATATGACAGGGTAAGGGTGCCTCTGAGGATAACAAGTTGTTATTTTTGAGGTGAACAGTGATAAGACCACAACGTTCAGTGTTTCACACACACAGGAGCAACAACAACAAGAACAACAACAATGCTTTGGATTAGTGAAAAAGTTAAAAAAATCACAATCTTGAGTCTCAGTGACAGAGTGATTATGCTGATACACATTTACAGTGATTTGTAAACAAAATATACACATACATACTTTACCTTGTACTCTACACCTACAGTGGAAATCTTCTCTGTTTGGTTATTCATTTTATTCTATCTCATATAATCTATTTATTTATTATTTACAGAACTTATCTACTCAGAATTTCCATATTCTTGTGGGAGAAGTGTGTACTCTCATTGGCTTTTAAATAAAAATTTAAGGATTATCTATTAAACATTTGTCTAGCTTTACAATCTTCTCAAAGTGCCAGACTGTGATGGGGAAAAGTGCATGAGCTCTGCAACCTTCAACTTGCACACAAACCATGCTGATTGGGCGGGCACACACAAAAAAAAAACCTTTCACTTTAAATCTTCACAACATGATTCCAGCATTACAACAACAAGCAAGTGGACTGTGGAGTCAGCGTTAAAGCCAAAAACAGCAGTGTGATTCTTCTGTTTGCTGCATATAAGGGAATGGCAGGTCTGAATATATTGGTATGTAAGAAAGAAGAACACAGCATTCACATTAAAAGATCAGATTCTGTCCAGACCTCCATCAACGATCTACACAAGGGGGTAGATGTATGTCATGAAAAGCAGAATCACTGAGAAATAACACATTTTGAAACAAAACAGCTAAGGCTTCCTTCATCATTTTATAGGCAAAACCTTCCAATACCAATATCATGGTGGGTTTCAGGTCACAGCAGGCAAAACAAGCCTGACACGTACATATCTGGAAAATTTTACATGAAGATTATTCAGATTATACTTCTTGACATAAATCTTTCTAAGGCGTATTATACCATGTCCATGCAACCTGGCAAAGACTGAACTTGTAGCTTGGCATCACCAGCTTATTGAACCCTTAATCAAGGAGATGTTGAATGTGTTCTGCCCTGAAAAGCCAAATGACAGTGAAGTACATGAGTAATAACTCCTTACTTATGACTGCTCTGAAAATAGTGTGCAGATCTGATGGGGTATCATCCTCCTACAGACCTAACCTATTTTCCCAATTGCTCTGCTGAATATGTCAGCATTTTCTATTCTTTGATTCATTTGATACCATGTTTTAAACCATATATTCATTTGTTTCTATAGAAACTATAATGTGTGCCAAAGCTAGAAAAAGAGAGCTGCTCTATAAACACAAATTCATTAAAATGTAATTAAATTCAAAAACACAGTTAAAGCTGCACAAATACTTTCACTATGTTTTTGAAGTGGTGTTGTCTACATATCAGTGCAACCTAAACATTTTGTAGGTGATTGCAAGCACTTTTTGATGATCACCATTCTATCATATATGACTTGGACTTTTTTGCTGCTGTTGCCACAGTCAAGAGAGTAACTTGTTGCACCAGCAACACCTAAGTTCTATCTTATACAAGCACATTATTATAAGGACAATATCAGTATCAGCAGTTAATTTCCTGTAATGATGATCACTGGTATTGCTGGATATTAAAATCTATGCCAATACTGACACTCAATATTTGGCCATACATATTAACCATACACAGCATATCCCATATACAGGCTGGAATATTGGCAGAGTTTACAAATGTACCATCATAGTTTACCTCATCATCACTGGAGGTCAACTAACATAAATTAAAAGTATGACTTATCAAAAAAACAAAATGTTGTTTCTCCTGCTTCACATCTGTTTATTACACAGACTGTCAGCATAGGAGGCACAGGCCAATTGTACTTAAGTGGAGACTTTATGCTTGGGACAAAAAATACTGGTGTCAGTGATAGTGAGTTTGGAAATATCAGGAAGTAAGATATTGGTAAAAATAGTGTGCATCCCTAACTGCAATGCTACTGAGGTACAATGGCACAAAATATTGACAAATCTAATTGTTTCAAAAATATTAGCATTTGGTCCCGTTTTGCTTCTTGAAATATTTGTTTTACTTTTTTCTTTTAGATGCTACAATATGAAGTAGATGTTGAGGTTGGTGTTTTTAGAGCATAAATAAGTGTTCTGAACATTTTTTCTGATATCTGATCAAAGTTACTGGAAGACACTTTCATAGTCCCAGTGGGTCAGACAGTCATAAATTCTGTGTTAATTATATTTAAAGATGTTTTAGCTTTTACTCAATGGTTAACTGTCAGAGAAATGCCCCCCATTTTTTCCAAGCAAGGCTGTGAATTATTGTCACACTGCTGTGTGTGGCTTTAACACACTTTGTCAGTCTTCTTGAGCAAAAACAGTACACAGCAACACAATCCATCCTGATCACAATAGCTGTACATTTACATCCTCAAGTTCACAAATGTTCAAGTCCACTTGCTTAATACAAACACACCAAACAAAAATTAAAGTTTCAAAACCCACTTGGAGCAGAAATCAGTTTCACACCAAACAACTGAACATTACGATCCAGATTCTTCATGCATGCAGCGAGTGAACACACCATAGTCCTGGTTTACTAAGCTTTTGTTAGCAGACTGTATATGGAGAAACATGTAGCCCATTAGCTGGACAGGTACATGTTTAAGATCTCAGTGAGGAGATACAGGCTCATATCAGTGATTTCAGGTGTTAGGCTTGAAGCTGACATCATTTAAAGGTTTTTTTGTCCCCTCTTTATTGGTCTTGAAGCTTCTTTGCTCTTGAAACATTCCTGCTGACAAATCCTTAGTAAACAACGTTAACAGTTGAGGCCTGTGTGGACAGTCCCATGGCTCATGATTCTCTATTGTGAGGAGTGCAGTCGTGTGTGGATGGATATTTACAGTACCACAGAGACAACTAGAGTAAGAGACATCAGCTTGGCACTGCTTTAGTTTCATCACATAGACACAAACTGCAGCCTGTACAGGAGTGTAAATGTGTTTCAGTGTGTGGGGGATTGTGTTTGTGTGTTAACGCATGTGTTCCTGCAGTCCTAGTCGTCCTCCTCCCTCACTGTGTGGGGGAGCAGTCGTCTAAATCCAGTAGCTCCCTGACCAGTCTTTCTCCAAACTGCGCTCGGCTGTAGCGTTTGACCGTGTAGGCGTCAGACATCTTGTAGAGGATGTATGCGTTGTTGATGGCGATGCTGATGCTCAGCCAGAACACCTGTTGCCATGTCTTGTTGGGTTTATGAAAGATGAAGTACCTGTGGGTAGAGAATAGCATTTCACTCAAAGGCTTTCTGTTCAACAAGATTACAGTCAATTATAAAGTGCAGGCTAACACTCCATTCTAAATTAATCTTGAGGACAGATGGAGTCATGAATAAAGAGGAGAGTGGCCTGGCTGTTTTTTCACTTGCATCCTTTCCCACATGCGGTGCTTATCTTTGTGTTTATGTCTAAATGATTCAATAGTTTCCCTGTATACACTACCAAAACTTACAAAGAAACTCCATCAGTGAGTGAATGTAAGTGCAAATGAGTGTGACGGTATATGTGACCTGCATAGTAAAAGGGCTTTTAGTGGTCAGAAAGACTAGAAAGGCGATGTATATAAGACCAAGTTCATTTACCATTCACACAAAGTCAAAATGCATGGTCAAGTGAAACCATCAAATGACTGTTTTTTATGTAAGTCAGGGTTTTTGCTATTTGCACTCCTCCAAATCATTTAAATGCTGATGTACCACAAGACACAGGCCAGGGTGATGGTTTAGCAGCTATTTATCATTCTTGTCTTCTTATCAATCCTAGACCAAAGGCTAGTTACATTTCTTTTAAAATCCCTGGTCTTAAGTTACTGCAAACTGATTAAATGCCTGCCAACCACTCTTTTTTGCAATAATTTTACATTCCTCCTGGGCTCTATATCTGAATTCTCTGAGTTCATATCAAACTTGGTCCTTCACAATGACAAAACATTTATTGTAGGTGATTTTAATATCCATGTTGACAAAGAAAGTGGTAGCCTTGGCTCTGCTTTCATGTCCTTAATAGACTTTTACTCATTGAAGCTACCCATCATTTTAACCATACTCTTGACCTTGTTCTAACATGGCCTTTTAATGGCTTATTAATGAATTAAAAGTCTTTCCTGAAAATCCATTGCTATTTGATCATTGCTTGCTAACTTTTAACATTCTCTTCGATGATTTCACTTTTGTAGCAAAACAGCCATGAGTAAAATTCTGTCCAATGGTGCTGAGGCTTAACTTAAAGGAGCCATTCCTGCTGCTTTAAATTAAGTGTTCTGGCCAATTGAAAACTCTTTTATTAACTATAGTCCCTTCCAGATGGATCAGCTTGTTTATAGCTCTGCTGATTTATTAAGATCTGCTTTGTACTCGATTGCCCCTCTAAAACAAAAACTATTAAACATCAGAGGATAGCTCCGTGGTTTAGTTATGAAACTCATGCACCTAAACAAGCATCCCATAAATAAGAGAGAATGTGGAACTCATTAAAAGGGAGGTGACAGATATACTTTGGCAGTATAGTCACAATACATACATGACAGCCTTACAACGTGCTTGAGAGGCCTACTATTCCTCAGTAATTGAAATAATTAAAACCAATCCTAACAGATTTTTTCATTTGTGCAAACTCAGCATGCTTACTCTAACCCTTAGTCCTGCAGCCTTGTGCGGTAAGAGGAATGACCCTACCAACAGTAAGTACATTGTACAAAGGGTCACAATGGCAAAGTGCTCCATAAAGATGATCCAATTCAAAGACAAGCAATAGTCTGTTCAAACAAAGAGAAATGCTTTGTTTGGTCTAAAACAAGTATTTTTTTTCCAACTATTGGCTGCACATCTGAAAAGATATTCCTGCTGAGCTGCACTTGGTAAAGGTACCAAGATAGAAAAGGTCAGCGTTTTGATCTGAGAAGCTGGGGCAACATCTACTGTAAATCTTCTTGGAAAATTGTATATTAAACCTTCAACCAATACTCATAGACCAAGTAAAGATTAACCTCCCAGTGTTTGTTGAAATTAGTAAGGGTCTAACTGAGTGCTTTCATTTGTACTACTACTGCTACTTTACAGGAGAGACAAAATGCTGTTCAACTTTAAAATAAAAATATATAACACAGGTGAACATGAATCTACAGCAAAGTGTACTGAGGGTCACAAGTCATAGGCAGATATGAAATTTGACTTACTTGCTGTACTTATCGTCATATTTGCAGATATAGCTGAGATGTGCTGCAAAAGCCTCGACTGCCAGGGGACATGGAATTTCTCCGCTTTTCCTCTTTATGATCATACCTGTCACAAACACACAAAAACACACAGATGAATGAGAGCAAGAGAAACCCACTGAAGGAACTCATTTCTCCTGACTCTCAGGAGAATAATCATCACCTTTTTGTGTTTTCAGCTGATCTTTCCCTTTTATTGGTCTCTGCAGGGCGTCACTTTATGAAGATACACCATAGATGTAGCAAGTTACATCTAAATCACAATGTACATTTTAATCAACAAATACTGAAGCATCCTAAAATATTAGCATCCTTAGATTTATGAGTATGTACAGAAGCAGCCGTTGGTGTCAGTAACTCCCTGCCTCACTTTTTATTACTGTTATCAGTCTTTGCCTCAGATTTTCATGCAGAAAAAAAATGTCTGCTGCTCTGGGAACCTTTAATTCCATTAAACTGTCACGTCTTGAGCAAATCTGGGGCACAAATTCACCATGCAGTTCCTATATTTTACTTTATTATACCTACGCCCCAGCATCAGTCAGGGCCCGAGGTTTTGTTTTCAGGATATCTGCCTGTGCATAAGTCCATCTGTCTGGGCTATTCTGCCAAATGTGACATGTAAGAAATGCTTTGGGGGAATCTCTCAAAATCTGTCTAACTATGACTAAAGAAAAATGGTTGGTAATGGTTAGAAAATAAGATGATGATGAACATGATGTCTTTAGAACATTCTGGGAGATTGTCTCCTGATTGTTCATCTACCTACTCTGACTCAGAAATGTACAACAATATATAAGATGGGCCATGGTTCATTGTGGTTTAATTGTGCATAACATTCATTTCTTCTTAGGAAAGCAGAATCTCCAGAACACCCCAGGGGATGTTTTCCTCTCACTTTGCCTAAGTATTCACTCTGACTTATTGATAAAGAAAGTAGACATTTTGAAGTCATTGGCTACATATTCACGTTTTGCTTGTGAATACACAATGTTAGGAACATTTTAGAGCAATTTCCACAATTTCCATGCACAAATATCCACTGTTACTGACTTCAAAACAAAGTAGTTTTCAGTGTCAAAGCCTCAAAATCAGGGTCATTGGATCTCATGTTTATATTGCTGTAAGGAATCTAATTATTAACACACATGTCCCCTTTGACTCGAGGATGAACTGTTTATTTTTTAGAGATTAAAGGTCAAGGTCATTGTCTTTCATTGTCATACTCGTTGCCGGCTTATTAATATGATATCATAAGAACAGATTGAGACATTTTCTGCTGACACAAGTATTCACTCATGCTCAGAGATGAGCTCAGTACATTTTAAGAGTTGCGGTCACTGAGGCTTCCCACCATTTTGACCCATCGCTGTACACTGAAAGCAAAAACCTTGTGGAGGCATTAAAGGATAGGTTCGGTTTCTACAGCTTTCACATTGTTTATAGAATGAAGTAGAACAATATACTCACCAAGAAGGCTTTCCTGATCCAAACAGGGCTTCGGGAGATATTTAGATCCAAAATCGAGCGGCGGACATCCGTACAATGGTAGCACATAGGGCATGTATAGCGCCGCTCCTAAAACTGCATTAATCGTCCAGACATGGAGACATGTTTTGTGGCTGTGCTAACCTCTGAACTGAAGAAGAAGAACGCTTGCCTCCGCATGCGCAGTACTCTCTGGAGAGCTGTTCTTCTCTTTGCCTCGAGCCTCCTTTCGATGAGCTCCTCATCTGTAAACTATGGCTCAAAACTGTAAGGACACCCATCATATTCAAAGTTCTCCTCCACAACATCTTCATCCGATAGATATTCGTCCATTTTGCACAAAACTGGAAGAAGAAAGTTGTTGTGTAGCCGGCGGTCTTCCCCTGAAACAATGAGCCGTACTGCGCATGCGCGGAGCAAGCGTTCTTCTTCTTCAGTTCAGAGGTCAGTACAGTCACAAAGACATGTGTCTGGAGCAACACAGACTGTAATGGAGGAGCAGCCCGAGTGGACCCTGATGAAATATTGGTGAAACTAATGAGTTTTTGGATGATTAATGCAGTTTTAGGAGCGGCGCTATACATGCCCTATGTGCTACCATTATGCGGATGTCCGCCGCTCGATTTTGGATCTAAATATCTCCTGAAGCACTGTTTGCATCAGGAAAGCCTTATGGGTGAGTATATTGTTCTACTTCATTCTACTAACAGTGTGAAAGCTATAGAAACCGAACTTATCCTTTAAACCATCAGTCAGTAGTTCTAGTTTTATATCTACAATTAAGTTAAAGATAGCTGTCGAGATAAATTTGACTCCTGTTATCTGATGATTGTCTTAGGTTGCCTCATAATCTTACCCTTAGCAATGTTTTATTTAACACTGCAGGCAACATCATGAGGGATTAATTTTTTCCCTCCTGTTTTCACATGGGGATAAACTTGCTTGAAAACTCATTACTATGCACAGAAAGTCAAGCATCAGATTAACTTGTTTTTTGTCTTCATTCAGAGCGCTGTAATGAAGTGCCATCCCTCACTTGGTTAACAAATCTGTTAAGTGAAGAGTGGATTACTCCTTCAGAGGGGAAGAATATCATGATCCTGTCACCTCCTGGAAATGGATTATCTCGGATTAGAGGCACTTATTGATTTTTCCTCCCACAACTGCTTAGCGATGTGCCAATTTCCCTGCTGGTTATAAAATCTTTTTTCTTGAGCGAGAACTGGTACAATGATGGCAGCCAGAAAATATTCTTTCCACATTTTGTTGAATACTTAAAAAAAAGTATCTTACTCTATCCTGAAGAGCATGTTTTATTCATCGGTTATTGTACTAAAATTTCATAAGACCAATGCCCTCAGAGATTTCGCTCTTGGGTGTATCTGTGTACTACGTACCTTGTTTTGTGGGGGAGTAGGCGTTGGTGAGGAACCTGAAGTGTCCCTTGTTGTACCAGCTTATCAGTGACAGGCTGCCTTTCATCATCACTCGTGATTGGCCACGCTGTGCTGGTGTGGCCCCACAGACCAGCATGTTTTGGGGCAATCCGGTACAGTCACTCTTTCTGGTGCTCAGCAGGCCACAACAGTAGATGTCTGAGAAGAAATGAAAATAATTTAATTTCAACATTATTAAAAGTAAATATTTGATAGAAAAATACTTTAACTGTTCAGATGTGAGGAATGTACTGTAGAGGAACCTTCTAATACAGATGAAATATCAAAATGTACATACACAAAGTGAAATGGTCCATTAATGAAATTACAACCAACATGACCTGATAAGAACTGTGTAAAAACATTTATCTTTTAATTAGGGCTGCCAGATAAGGGCTGCCCGAGTTAAGTAGGTTTTGATATAATAAAAATCTAATTGACTTTGACTAGTTGCTGTTAATGTCATGAAAAAGGAACAACAACCATTTTTTAAAAATCTTTATTTAACCAGATAAACCCCATTGAGATCAGGATCTCATTTACAAGGGAGACCTGGCCAAGAGGTCAGCAGCACACGCCAGATATCAATAAAAATTAAAAAAAAAGATTCAGGCAATAAATTACATCCAATAATTATATCAAAACAGGGTATAGTGCATTTAGAGACATTTTACACATACGTACCTTTACAACATGCACAAACAACAGGATCTTACTTGGTTACAACAGCATTTGCACCCTTGAATTATGTGCAGGAGCATATTTATCTACCTACTGCTGTAATACTGCTCAGGCTCATTTTCAAAATTAACATTCTGTCATTACCTGCTATCTTCTCTACGATGTCTACATTACCATAACCTCAAAATGTGATATGGAAGTCACTTTCGAGCAAAAAAGGTATCAAACAGCATCATCCCATGCTGCTGATTTAGTTATACATTCCCTGCTGCCAGACTCTTTCTCTTAAGATATTCCTGTAGTGTTTATTTCTGCAAAAGAAATTTTGAGATTCCATAAATAACTGCTCTTTGTTGTGATCTCCTTTTGTATTTTGTGATGCCTTCAAGCACAGTATGCAAAAATATTCGCCACCTATGTGCTCAAACCTCAACAACAGGCATGACGGGTAGAGATCAAATATTGTTGAAATGTAGAGAGTGACTTACACTGCCTGCGTTCACCAATTCTTTTTATTTTCAGTTTCTCTTGTCAGGAATGTGCCAAAATGAGCACATTTTTGTGATTCCATGTCTGTGAGTGGGAATAACTGGTGAGGGGTGGGTTTTGTTCAACAATGATGATGAGGTGTGTGATGCAGCCTGAGTCCAGATTCTGAGAAGACTGCTGCATTTTAAGTTTTCATTGGCCAATAATAATATATTTGGTTATTGGTGGATAGTGATGACTATGCCTTTTGTTGTATGTTGGTATTAATGTCATCTCTCCTGCTGTGTGTCTGTTTCATCCTGTTGTGTGTCGCTGTGTAGTTTCTGTATTAAGTTTACTCCCTGAGGTTTCCTGTTTTATTTTGTTGTGTGTTCTGTCATTTCTTGTTGTGTTTGCCCTGTTCAGTTCACCTGTGTAATGCATCACACCTGCCCATGGTTTGACTCGCCTGTGTCTCATTACCCCTCAGTGCATGGAGTCTCTGTGTCTCCTCTTGTCTTTGGCTGTGTCTGAAATGGCATACTAACGTACTACATACTACAAACTCATGTGTATATATACTGTATACTACTACATACTATAAGTATAATTAGGATGCCAACCGTTCACACTGTAGTATACTACTAAGTTTCCCATGATGCATTTCAAACCTCCGACGACAAAAATCAGAAGCACACCAGGCTATCAAGTATCTCTGTTGATTCACCACATTTGAAAGTTCAGAGAGCATTTTAGGTGAGCAAGTCACCACGTAGAATAACAAAATGTGGTCATTTGAGCCATAAAACGCACAGATAAAAATTTCATTTCAGCATTTCGGACATTCCGCTATACGCTCCATTATGCTATCGAAGAAACTTCCGGTCCGCTCCAAAACAAGAGCCCATTTACAAAAGCGTTAAAGAACTAAAAGGAGCTAATAAAAGATGCATTTATTTTGAAAACGGAAAGTTTGCTAGTGGCCGATTTTTAGCTGAACGCCGGCGGTCTTGCATGGCGCAATGCATCTTGGGGCTCGCAATGCATTATGGGGCGTTTCAGTGTGACTATTATTCCCACCTCGCATACTTACATTTTTTTCTGATATAGTATACATACGGGTATTTCTCGCACACTCAATCTTGTCATACTATCTAATGTGAATACATTACATACTCATTTTGATGTCACACTTAGTATGAGTAGGACGTTAGTATGCCATTTCGGACACAGCCTTTGTCTTTTCATACATTTTCCATGCTACATCCCCCATGTATGTTTCCAATTCTTCTAGTGTTATTTCTTTGTAGATGGCTCATTTGATTTTTCAAGCTTTGTAAGATATTTTGCTTATTATTTTGGGATGTTTTTTCATTTAAATAAATATTTTTGTTGGTATTTGCATCTGGTTCCACCTTCAACTTGATCATGCCCACTGTAAAATGTGTCTGAGATAGTCAAGTCTGTGCCAATGGTTTCTTTTTCTTCACCTTTTTTTTGTCAACATTTAGATAAAATATCAAAACATAACTCAAAACAGACAAGATAGTTAGTTACAGTAAAATAATTTAAGTGATTTTTAGCTTCAGAGGTCGTTTCGTAAAATGGTGCAATTTTATCCCTGTACTTTTAAGTCGTTTCAATGCTTTTCCTGTAAGCCTCATTTCCCTCTCAGCTTTACTGTTTTCCCTCCTCTTCATTTATCATCTGTCTTTTTTAGGTTGTCCTCACATTTTACTTTTATATTTCCATGGGTGAGCAGCAGTGAAACAATCATGTGGCTGACTGCTGCTGCCTTTTTAATGTTCTCAATTGGAAAGAGATCTCTATCTGTATCGTGTGTGTGCGTGCGTGTGTGTGCATGTCCTCTGCGAGTGCTACAGAGCAGTTAAACATAATTAACTCTGTTAATTAAGCCAGCCTGATAAATCTGAAAGAAAACTCTCGGACAGTTCCTTCATAAGCTCTGCAGTGAATATTCCTGGCTGAATGCCCTTCTGTAGTTTCATCTCATTATGATGACACAATATTGATTCTATCTCCAGACTTGTTTTTCTTGACTTGTTGTACTGCTGCTCCGCCTGGTTGACTTTTCAATTGCTTGATTTAGTTAAAGAGCTTTTGTGAGGATGCAGGCAATAACGTTGTGTTGATGAGATTGTGAAAGGAGACTCGTTTGTTAAGCTTTTGTTGAGTCTTTCATGACATGATGACCTTGGTTGATTTGTGCTCAAGAAAAGGGTCACCAAAAGTACAATTAAAATGTGAATATAGTGATGCTAATGTCATTTCAACAACGGCTCAAATGTGCCTGTTAGCAGAGCCGAGGAGCAAAGATGATGGAGGACCATAATCATTGAACTTCCAGTAATTGTGAGTGTCTGCTCCAAACTAACACAAGACTTTCCTGCTGTGGACTGACTGGACCAGAGGGATCTTTGAAGGTTTATTAAATGTTTGCTTTCGCTAATGAAAGGGTCGGTAGGTCAACTTTGTGGTTCTGCCAGCCAGCCTCCTTCTCCCTTTGCCTCTGCTCTAAAAGACTCCACCTGCCAATATGTTAGTGCCAATCACAGGGGAATTTTGGCTTCTATCTCTTTAGCTATTGCACTTAATCAACCACCAGGTCAGTTACAGCACATTCTTTTAGTTCACAATTCACATACCTTTGTACTTAAAGTATAAAACCAGTATTTTCTCAAAGTATTGCTTTATTTACAGTTATATCTACTTTAGCCAGGTACAACAAAACAGATTAATAATGGCGATATAACAATGTGTCAGTATACTAAGCATTTAGAAGTTATCATTAAAGGAAGGGGTCTCTAACCCTTGACATGTGGACCAGATCCAGGTCTTGGATCATTTGGTTTTGGCTTAACAGTGTTAATAATCAGTTATATCTCCCTGTTTGACCTATGTTGACCTATTCAGATCTCCCTTGTGCCATGACTAACATTACCTGAAAATGTAATCAAATTATGTTCAGAACTTACTGAGTTATTAGTAAAAATGTGGAAAACTGCCCTATCGCAGAGTTAAAAAATTCCTGAAATCAGACCAAAACCATGCTCATTTGGTTGACTGGTGACTCTAAACTGTCCTTAGGTGTGAGCGTGAATGGTTGTCAGTATCTCTATGTGGCCCTGTGAAAAGCTGGCAACCAGTCTAGGGTGTACTCGCCTCTTCTCTAAAGTCAGCTGAATAGGCTCAAGCCTCGATTACCTGAAAGGTAATGGATGTAATGATGCTCACAAACTAACAAAAGCCAGGGTAATAATCGATAACATCAGATTAGCTTGGACTGATAACTGTGAACAGAAAACACACTCGGAAAAATTTGTGAACCTTTTTTTAACTACTGTGTAATTTTAAGGCTCATGGCTACTACATATTCTGAGTCACTGAGTGTTGTATTTATCATGCAGGTATTTTTGTTTGCTTCCAACATGACCCTTTCCCTAACTTTATGAATGCTGGTCTGTGAAAATCTTATCTCATGTCAAACCCATCTTTGCAAAAACCTTTGCTACCACTACAACAAGCAAAATTGCTATAATTAATCTGTTTCCCCTTCTATTTACTGTTCTGAGCTGTTGTAAAAGAATCTTTATGTACCCAATCCCCTACTTCCACCCCACTTTAAGATGCTGGGTTGTGTTTCATCAGTGTCCACGTCATGACTGTGATGTGGAGCATTTGTTGCCTTTATTGCAGCAGCACATTAGAAAGTTAAAAATTGTGTTAAGTTTTGCTTTCCTATCATTTAATGACAACTAAATTAAAGGACATCAAGAAATTTTCAAGCAATTTCTCAGGAAACAGCTGAACACTTTGACAGAGAAAGTCGTGTGTATACATCAGTAGATGAATACACTTGCTTATGATGTAGTTCAAAATCATATTCCTATCAATCAATTATGTCTTACTGAGTAACATTTAAGAAGCTAATCTAAAAAAAGCAAATGAAATTCATTTCTCCATAAGAAACATAAAAGACCACTTTGCAGGCCAATGTTTTCATTCAGACTTTTGCTTTCACACATTCTCGTGTAACCTGAGATGTTTCACTTGATTTGTAAGAGCATATGCAGAAAAAAATATGAATCATGCTTTCAGCAAGTAGAACATATCAGTGAAGTATCATCTGAAGGTGAGTGCAACAGACTTGTCCTCTCTTTGCTGCTTTGCCTGAGGACGCTATCACCACCACAAGATTAAAAATAAATAAACAGATAAATAATGCAAAAACAGTGAGAGTTGAAAAGAGGCGACAGATAACAATATGTGCATCACAGCAGAAATTAGAGGGAAAGAAACAGAAATAAGAAAGATAAATAGAAAAAAGGTAGTTTATGCACCTTGTTTGCTGAATTCAGTGAAGAGGCCGAGGCTGGTGATGGACGGCCCCGTGAAGATGATTGTGTTCTTCCCCGAGATGTTCTGGCAGAGCTGCTTGGCCACAAGGCTGTGGAGCTGAGGCTTGTTCTTCAAGGTGGCTAGAGCGTCCGTACCCTGACCCTCTTTCAGATGGACTGAGATCTGCACAGGAAACAGCATGACATTTAGAAAAGTCACATTGACATCTAGGTTTCTTTCAGCATCGTTTGACAGTCCTGCTGGTGAAAAAATATCTTTTACAAGTCTGAGCTGTTATTTAAGGTTTGTTACTTAGATTTTTAAGCTGTGAGCTTCTTAAAGTGTTTCAATCTTTAAACATTAGTGTTCCATGAGGTTTGTCCCTTGTTTTATTCCTCTTGAAAAACTTTTTACCCTCATGTTTATGTCATAAAGAAGCCAAAGTCTCTAAAATAAAACCTAATCCAGAATTTTACCTCTGATCACCACAGCCGCCCATGCAAACCTTCTTAACAAAGCTATCTAAGATAAAGAGACAATATTACACTTCTATCCAAATATTTTTACTCTTTGGGAGAATTTTGAGTGCTCACTTGGATGGTAAACATTTTGTCCTGACATCCTCCTGCTACCCAGAATTACATCTCATGATTTCAGTATTTTTGAGATAAATTAAATCAGTGAGATGGATAAAATATGAAACAGTGGATCTCCTTGGTTAATCAGTTAGGGCTGATGCCTTCCAACTGACTCTCATGGATGACATGCAGTCATTTCAAAACAAAATGTGATCATCAAGTTAGGATATTTTGAAAAGCAAAATTGCATTTTTATCCCCATTTGGTGAGCATGTCATCTTAAGTACACATACTCAAAAGAAGTTTGGAAACTTTATTCTGGCCCATGATTTCTCCCATTTGAAATACCAATTGTCATATCATTGGAAAGCCTGACTGGTCACCTTTATAATGAGGTAAAAAAAAAGGAAGGACTGTGCATTTGTGGAATGGTCAACACAGCTAAATGTGTGGTCAGTTGTTTTTTGGACCCCAGAGAAACAACCAATATACTAATTGGTACTACTGGGGATCCTTATAAAGGACCAAGTTCTGTGAGACTGGTGAAGGCCAAAGACAGACCGTAAAGTGGGTGTCCTGTGTGGCTCTTTCCATGAAAGCACAATCCTTACAAGTAGTACCTTATTGTAAAGGTGACTAATCAGGGTGTTCAACAATATAAAATTGGCATTATTAAAGGAGATAAATAGTCAATCTTGTGGTTGTCAGGATTTGTTTTTGTATATCAACTAAAACAACGACAACAGACTAGGTGCATATTTTCATTAAATTTTGCACAGGCCCATGATTTCATCTATAAAATGATTAAAACTGATTTGTATTTACCACAGCAATGTATCTCCGTTTTTATTGTGGCGAGCTCGACTCTTTTTAGGTACAACTGAGAGAAGTTTTAGCCTGATAACTAAACTGCTAACATTTCGTCCACTACAGAGGACAAGATGACCTGCCGGTTTCAGAGGGGTATGTTGAGCTCCACCACAGCAGGCTGTACCTGGCTCTTCACACTGATACATGATTCCCCTTCAGATACAAATCTAAAGAGAAATAATGCCAGCTTTGCTTCCAGAGAGTTCCATTATCACATGTGCAAACTGAGGTGTGTGCTCACAAACAGTCTGCTGTCCTTCATTTCTGCAGTTGCTTAGAGCTGAGTGGCATTAGCCTGATTAGCCGGCGTCTACGTCAAGCCTTCAGCTATTACACTAAGTGGTCAGTCTATGCCTGTGTGTTTGGTGTGTATGTGAGTGTGTTTGTTGAATGCTGGCTAATGGAATCTCATTGATTTGCTCCATTAACTCGTTTTATTTTGTAGGCTTTTTTCTCCCTCGACACAATTCATTTAAAGACAGAGGATTTGATTGCACACACATGCTTAGACACACACACACACACTTATGAAGGAGACTGGTAAATACAGAAAAAAACTGCCAAACAGCCTCAGCCACTGTGAATAATGATGATTAGATAGTTTATGCTTAATGGATTGTAGAAGGAAAATGGCTGTAGAAATCAATCTGTGACAAACTTTACAGTTTGCTTTATCCAGATGATTTAGGATTACAGGAAACATGATGTTAGGATAGATTCATCAGAAGAATTGATGCAATGCAACAAAGAGGAAGAAATGTTCAAATTAAAATTCTGTTCATGGTTTGTTCTCCCTCTGCTAATGTCGTCCTGGATAGTTTCCAGGCTAAAAATGGATGTCTGCCGCAAGTCATTTGTCTGAAATGTTACATTTATATGGAGTGAAAGGCCTTTTTTAAACCTGTCTTGTTGCTCTGTTTTCTTTGTTGCCAATTTCTCAGAAAGACTGAATCAAGCATACTATCAACAAATCCAGTGTTTGGAATCTACACCATATATCAACATTTTTTTTTCTGACACTGTGACAGCATTTTTTTTTAGCTTAATTAATGCTTTGAAGGTAAAGTGTTGATCTGCTAATCTGGGAAACTAAAGATAAACCAGGAGCCTGATTCTTTTAAAACCAAGCAAGGCTACGTTCACATTCAGGTTGTCAAATCTGGATCTACAGAAGTAAACAATGAAAACACAAAATCTGCATATGTTTCAACCTGCCCTCTCCACCTGTTAGGGTTTGGTTTGTCTCTTTGCAGTAAAAAAGCAGAGCAGGGAAGGACTTGGTCAAATGTGATGAGCTAAGTGTGTCCACAGAAGGTGATCAGGCCTCAGTATATACAACTGGCTTCCAATCTCTTGTACTGCTAAACACAACCCTCATCCTAATATTGCCACAGTTCAATTCAAAGGTCTCAAGCCAAGAGCAAGTGGAACCTTATTTCTCTTGGATTTTATCAAACTGAAAACAATTAAATTGAGGCTGATGTGAACAGCAGTGCATCACTTTTGGGTTTGGGGTTGGCTTGACTTCTCTTAAGGACAACTAGGAGGAACAGCCCCAGGAAAAAAGGTTAGGAACCTCTGTATTAAGTGTTTAACTCATTTGCTGAGGTTTAGCAAAACTGAAATCCTCTTTTTGAATAACATTAAATCAAAAATCATCACTTTCAACTGTATATACCTTTCAGATAGTCTTATTTTCTATTTATTATTATTATCTTTTTTAAATGTATATTTTTGGGCATTTTGTGCCTTTATTGACAGGAGAGAGACAGTGGACAGGCCCGTGAAAGGGGGAGAGAGAGCAGGGGAAGACACTCTGCAAACTGGTCACAGGCGGGATTCGAACCTGGACCGGCAGAAGCATGTACATGGGGTGCTAACCACTACGCCAGTGGTTCTCAAATGGGGGTACGCGTACCCCTGGGGGTACGTGGAGGTATTGCAGGGGGTACGTGAAGCTTTTCAAAATATCTTTAAAAAATCAGTAGGCTCATCCTAATAATAAGCCTTGGGGAAAATTATTTTGTAAAAAGTTCTATAAAATATTAATGTGTGTTCATGCACTGAATTTTATATTCAGTATTTAGTATTTAGTTTCAATATCCTTTTAAACCACCTTCCTGGTGGTCACCATCTTCTGTTTTTCTTTTTTGTTTCTACATACAATGTTTGCAATATGAATGTATTTGTCAGGTTCACTGACATAAGTTGTTTGGCTTTAATAAATCAGACACTGATTTTTACAGCACTGTACCTCTTTTTTCTTCCAAAAATGTTTTGCCCGTGTCAGGGGGTACTTGACCAAAAATATATTTCTAAGGGGGTACATCACTGAAAAAAGTTTGAGAACCACTGCACTACGCCAAACCAGCACCCCTAGATAGTCTTATTTTTGTGACATGAGAGCATCTTGATTGAAATGAAATTTTTGCTGCTGTTACTTATTCACTAAAGTTCCAGTTAAAGCAGGCGTGTCACATTTAGTGTCCTCTTAAGAAACTTAATAGCAATGCAGTAATTTTTGGAACAATTAATGCATCATCGCTGTGGCAGGTTTCTATCAAGCTTTTGTCAAGAAAGTGTGTACCAGCCATGCTTCTTCTTCTGTATGGCAGAGAACACAATGTGAGTGGGTGGGTGGAGGCACGAAAGTGCAGCACGGTATCCGTATTCTATTCTACAGGAATAGAAAATCCCCCAAAAGGCCTTCATTTTGGTTTAAACTTTGAGCTTTTGTATCTAGTTCTACAATCACAGGACAGGAGTAATGAGGTTGCATAAATGACCTGTCACAGATTTAACAACATAAAAAAGAACCTCTGCTTCTTGCAGCTGTGGTGTCTTCTGTTCTCTCCTCTGCAGCGGTCAGAGCTGGACAGGTCTGTCTCTCAGTCCTCCTGCAGAGCTGGGCTCTATGGTAGTTAAATGGCATTGTTACATAATAGACTGATGCAGGAGAGCAGGTTGCATCAAGGCCAAGGTTGTTAGCGAGCAGAGCAGGTTTGCCTGCTGATGAGACGACTTGGACCAGAACTGAAAGGAATTCTTGCATAAGAGACCCAAGAATGGGTCAAAAAACAAAAAAACTATCAACGCAAAGATTGTATTTTATATCAATATCAACATTAATTTGATTTTTTGTGTACACAATAATGAAGTATTAACAAATAAGTATTGAACTATTGGGTTCATGTGTGGGGAAAAAAAGCAAAAACTCAAAATCAAATGCTGGTGATGCACATATCTGTGACGTAAAAAAACATGAAAAACATCAATAATTCATGATGATTCAAAGTTAGTTAACAAGATAAGGACAAGATAAAAAACTTTCTTAAATTTTAAGTGTTATAATGATAATCACTTTATCATGACTCCCTCATATATGCCACCTGAACAGTCACCAAACACTGATTGGTGGTGGTGTAAAATTATAGGCTGTCCAAGCCAAATCGTTCAACCCAGCAGGATAATATTCTATAACAGTTATCATTCATTAATGGTAAACAGCAGTGATTTGATTAATACTTACTTTTACTAGTAAACCATCATTTTGAAGGCCACTACAAAGTTTTTACCACTGACTTTTACAAAACAGGTGACAGATACAAATAAAAGCATGCATAGGTATTATTTACAAAGCTTACCAGTGTCTAAAATATTGTGCTAAGGACTGATAATTAATGGGAAATATTATGTGTGCTTTGGATCTGGCGTACACTCTCTCAACAGATAATCACGGTTAACTAGGGAAATTTGATTTTTCTCTTTATACTGTGTGTGGATAACATCCTGAATGCAAATCTGTAAAACGAACAACCTGAGCATGAGATTCAAACCTCAGACTGGTCAGATTATAATATTTTATTGAAAGCCAGATACCTATTTTTTAGAATTAGATGTAAAAACCTGATTCTTGCATTTTATTCTGCAGTTCTTAGAGCTCATAATCAAGTTTGAGTAAACATTGTTACCTTGAAAACCTGCCTTTTCAGGTTTTTTGCCCTGAAAAAAATTGATGATTTTAATCACTCTACTTAATGACATCAATCTTGAAACAATCATGTGAGCAGACTGTGACATGACCTCTGATTTTAGCTCAGTTTATGCTTGAGTCAGACTGGACATTTTTGCAAAGCTTGACGAAAGTACTGTCTTTAAAAAAAAAAGGCCATAATAGGTGGGCTGACAGACAGACTGAGGAATGGACATACTAATAACCTTCAGTCTTGGAGTAAAACGACCCCCAGGAAATTTGTCGTACTAGCATTAGAGACCTGAAGAATTGTTGATTATGATCACTGCTGCAAAATGGTTCCCATCCTTGACTTTCTTTCCCATAAAAAAACAAAGCCAGCAAAAGTGTTCTGCTACCTGACAGATGAATCCAGTTGAGGTGCACTGTCGAACCCAGAGGCTGAACTTCCTCTTCTTCCTCTTCCTCATCTCTCTCTCCGTACAGGTGGTGATAAACACTGGATCCTCGTCTATCAATGGCTCATGCAGAACCTGGAAATGCATACAGATGGGCCGTGTTACTCTAAATGCCAGTTTGTCTTCTTTACGTAATCATGTCACAAGTACAAGAAGATGTGTTAGTGGGAGAAAAGTTGGCTTCACTGAAGGAAAAAGGCTATTGTCCTGTGAGACAAATGGGAGGCTGTGAATGATGTAACGTAACATTGTTAGAGAGAAAAAGCAGCCAGTGAAGCTCTGTGCAAGTCCTCTGTGCGTTTGAAGGTGATACAACAGAGGAAAGAATGTTCCTAGCAGAAATATTATCTTAGTTTTGCAGCGTTGTCTGCAAAAAGGAAAAACCTTCCTTTGCAAGTTTCATTTTCTTTAGGCTATTAAGTTTTTGCTTTGCCCTTCATTTCAGTGTTTTAAAGTGATGTCCTTTACCCACAATGTTTTCCACACCATGAGTAGTAAATGAAGTGCTTTTATGTTTCAGTTTTTAGAAGTTGTCTTCACACAAAGCCCTGTGAAAAACAGAGAAATAAAAAATACATTAATATAAACACAGCTAGGATGTCCTAAAAGACCTAAACAGAATAAATAAATAAAAAGGTGGAGGAAGATATCCAGCCTTGAAGACATTTTTGTTTTTGGATGATCCATAATAAGTCTTTTTGTCCAGGTGGAATATGCATTTGTGACAGAGGCCACAAAACAACAGTGCTGCCACACTGATGTTTTCAGGGTGTACTATACCTGACACACCAGATGGACTGTTAAATATATTTGATGAGTCCATCTGCGGAAGATCTCATAGAGAGTGTCCTTTCTATTAAGAAGTTTGTAGTGTTATTTGTCTTTTGATAGAGAAACAAGGTCAAGATGTGATAGAACTGCTACTGAAGCTTTTAGCGTCTATGATAATTTCTGTCCGGGTAGCCACTTCCTGGTGTCATCAGACCCATAGCATATAGACGTAGCCACTTCCTGGTGTCATCAGACCCACAGCATAGACTCAAATGTCTGTCAACAAGTTCAATATCAGTTCATTTTGATGTCAACATCTAGTCCATTTCTACAAATGAAGCAGTTGTGATTGGGCCCATGTCAGGAAATGTTGGCCCCATGAAAAGACACTGCACAGGGATTCGTCACCACTGCTATAACAGACTTCATAACTGCTCTAACATCTCCATCACAGAGAAAAGACTGTTAATGGACTGTTGTATGCTTTGAATAAAATAGATAATGAAGAAGAGCAACATACAACCAGATCTTTTTTGGCTGCTGCAAACAAAAGTTTGTCTGAGGTTTTTAAACCTCTTCATAGGGATGAATGCATTATCATGAACTTATACTTTAAAAACTCCTACAGACCATGGACTTATTTCATTTTTAACTTGTTGCATTGAATGACTTCTATTCTAACATGTGAGATTTTCAGTGAAATGTATTAACAATACTAATACCCTCTAAGAAATAGTCCAAAGAGCATATTTTGGTTTTGATGTAACTTAATTGTAGCGAAACAATACAGAGGTGACCTTAAGATAACATTTTACTATAAGCAAATAAAATATACAGTAAACAAGTAAATGCATAAAAAATATTTTTCATAAGTGAATAATACATTTTTTTCAGAGGTGGATGAGCTTTATGCTTTCAGAGCACTTCTAGTTATTACTAAACCTGAGTGTGAAAATGTCTTGGTGTTAATATAAGAGGTAATGTGTGACCCTGCTAAATGTTAGCATGCTATATAAGCACCTCTGACAGTCATGCCACACATTATCTGCCTGTCTGGTGGTTTTGCAGTCTCTGACCATAATCTGTTGACACTGCTCTGTATTGATTTGCAAGTGTAAAATCTTTGAGTGCCTTTGCCCTAGCCATCACAGTACAACCACCACAAGACAGCATGCAAAGACGCTGATGGATTTTCTTCCTCTCTGTCAGATACAGTGTAAGTGAAGCCATGCAAATGATTTACCCGAAGCACCCATATACAAATGTAACCACTGTGTCCTAAGCTGACAGGGTAAGGCATTTCAACACAATGAAGAATCTACTGGATGAAATATCTCTTCAGAGGCTGTTATGGTTAGGGTGATGTCATCCATCTGAAGGCAGAATAGCCTCATTAATCCTCCACTTGTTTTATCCATAACACAATATTTGGCTTGGAAATGACTTGGCGCTTAGAGCAGGTGGCTGTTGGTCGCTTTAGTCAAATCATGATGCAGCCATGTCAGAGAGATGCTCGTGGGTGGGACTGGGAAGACTCCCGAGTGAGGGAGAGCAAATTTAAAATGCAAATATTATTTGTATTTGGGTGGTTAAAAGCATCACTGCAAAATACTCAAGCAGGTTTTAAAGGGTTTAAAAGGTTTTTTTAAGTATTTGTTTTGTGGTGAGGCTTTTGTTTATTTATGTTTGGATTTTGTGTATGCCTGTTGTAATGTACTCTTTAATCTTTAACCCATCATCTACTAAGAAAAAGAGCAGATGTTGGGGGAAAATGTTTGAGGATAGTATGATCAATCCTACTTGTGTAATTATTACAGGTATTATTTGCAGTTTAAGAGTCAGTTTGATGGTAACGATTATTGAACAGTTCATTCAAAGAAAGCTGCTGCAGGGAATTTCTGGTCATAAAACGTCAAAAAAGTTGCAAAAGGCTGTTTTTTTTAAATTTTAAGACCCTGAAACAATTAGCAATTTTACATGCTCAAAATACTTCGCATTCATGGCTAAATATTCAAATGTTAGTATAAAAATCAGTTTTACAGCCAATTGCAGTTATTCACTCAGCAAAGCTGTAAACCAATAAAAATCATTCAGAACTAGAAGTGCTCTAAGAGCAAAAACCTCCACAGAGGCATCTCCAAAGTTGTGTGAGGTACTGTCAGAAGTGAGAAAAACTACCTTATCTTGTGTTGTTTATCTATTATTCTGCTACTGAGTTAGAAGTAAAACTGTGGAACATTGCCCTATCCTGCGTTGATAAGAAATCTTTTTTTTTCTTCATACTTTTATTTTTCCTGGATAACAACAATACACTCAGGTTCACACATTGACAAATACAAACAGACAAAAATTAACATGTACACAATAACATCACATAGAAGGGTAATCAGTGCATGCTCATACTTAAATAAATATTAAATTCATTACGAAAAGGTCTAAAGTTGTCTTATTCAATGGAGGGTTCGATTTGAAAGAAAAAAGAGAGAAGGGCAGAAACAGAAATAACATTTCTCATATTGACCAAATTAAACACTCAATCAAATCGGAATGAGTCAAATCAACATTGGTGACGATTTTATGTGTCCCCACACCTGCTTCCAAATGGTTTCAGAACTAAACTTAGAGTCATTTAGTGTATCTGTTAGTCGTTCCATACCTAGAATATTAAGAAATTCAGACATCCATGTTTCTACAGAGAAACATTTTGGTTTGTGAGTTTTCCAGTTGGATAAAATCATTCTTTTGGCAGTCAAAAAGGCTAAACCAACTGTCTTTCTCTCTTTTCTTGTTTTAAATTGTACAGCCCTGTGACCCAGCAGACATACTGATGGACATGGAGCAATATTTACGTTAATGATCTCTGAAATTAATTTACAGACTTCTGTCCAGAATAATTTGACTGCAGGACAGAGCCATAACATATGAAACAGATTCCCACCTTGTCCACATTTATGCCAACAAAGGTTTGAAGCACTTGGATCAATTTTCCCATTGTGACTGTGTTTTGAAATTTGGGTTTGGTGCGGCATGAAGCAGTAACTTGTATAAACCTGAGACTGCTCCTCTGTTTGATGAAAGAAATCTTAATTTTTTGTCAATTGCATGATTTAAATCGAAACATTCTTTGGGAAATTTAGAAATAATTTATTTTAATTGGGAATACTGTAAAAAAATATTCATACTCAAGTTATGTCTTCTTAGTTCCTTAAAGAGCAGGATCTCTCTGTTCTCTACAATTTGAGAAATCTGTGATATTGTGATTGCACCATACCTTCTTTGCCAGTGGGTTTCCTGCTGCTTTAAAAACATTATTATACCATACTGGAGAGGATGGAAGGGCTGAACTTATAATGCCTATCCTTTTATGAATTCCCCTGCTTATGGCACATGAAAACTTAACAATACAGTTGTCCAACTTTTTAGGTGGAACAGGTGTATACCAAAGTGAAAATGATGATAGAAATTTATTCTTCTCCTTTACAAGATGTTCTTCCAGCCAGTCCCAACTTCCTTTAACTTTACTTTTTTTATAACCCCAAATAAGTGAATACCTGGCATTAAATGCAAGATAGTATAAATAAATATTGGGTATTCCAAGACCTCCTTTATCTCTTAATTGGGATAATTTTTTGTTTATTAATTCTAGGCTTCTTGTTGTTCCATAGAAAAGAGGAGAACATTCTGTTAACATTCTCAAACCAAGATTTTGGTATAAACAAAGAAATAGAGGACACTAAAAAATTCAGTCTTGAAAGGACATTCATCTTAAGCACTTCCGCTCTACCCCATAAAGATAGAGGCAGAGCAGACCATCTTTTAAGGTCCTCCTTTATGTTATCAAATAGAGGTTTGGCATTCAAGTCCAATATTTCATTGATAGGTGATCTATTTTTATTCCCGAATATTTCATTCCCTCTGATCTCCAGACAAAAGAAGCAGGTCCAAGATCGGTAAAATGTGTAAACGTATTCAAAGGTATGGCTTCACTTTTGGTCCAATTTATTTTGTACCCTGAAAGGCTGCCAAATATATATATAGTTTCTAAAATTCTTGGTATAGAGAGTAAGGGTTTGGATAAAGTCAGCAAAAGATCATCTGCATACGTATTTAATTTGAAATCATGATCACCAGTTAAACTGAATCGCACATGCCAATGGTTCTATGGCTTAAAGAAAAAGTAAAGGGGATAGGGGACAACCTTGCAGACCGTTTGAGTTGAAAGGGAGCTGAAATCATACCATTGCTCTTTACAGCTGGAACAGGTATGACCACTCAATGCGATCAAAAGCTTTCTCAGCATCCAGTGATATTGCTGCCACTGGATGCTGAAGAGAGCTAGCCATCTGCACAGTTTGCAAGAGTCTTCTCATATTATCAGATAGAAACCGTCTACGGATAAAACCAACTTGATCTATATGAATTAAATTTGAAACATCATCTTCTAATCTTTTTGCCAACATTTTTGAAAAAAATTTGTAATCATTATTCAGCAAATTTATGGGCCTATGGTTTTTAACATCTAAGGGGTCTTTTCCTGGTTTTGGTATTACAGATATAGTGGCTGTCTGCATCGTTGGTGGCATAATCTGTTCCTCCACAATTCTATTATACAAGCAAAGAAGCACAGGCATGAGCTCTCTTGAAAAACATTTAGAAAATTCTGCAGTGAAACCATCACAACCAGGTGATTTATTGCTTGATAAAGATTTAATTGTGTTTTGAATTTCTTCTTCTGAAATATTTGCCTCAAATTTCCTTTAATTTTGTTCTCTAAGCTTTGGCAAAATTAGATCATTAAAAAAGTTGCTAAAATTTAGATGGCTGGCTTTGAATTCAGATTTATACAAGGATGAAAAATAACTTCTCAAGATGTTGTTAATACCCCCCTTTCATAACTATACCATTACTATCCCTTAAAGAAATAATAGAGTGTTTTTATTCAAGTTTTTTTAACTGATAGGCAAGCATCTTCCCCGCCTTTTCACTGTCTTCATAATTTCTCAATTTATATAATAAAAAAGCAGACTCCTCATGTAACACTGCTTGTGCCTCTGCCCTTGTCAGGAGTAATTCCTGTTTAAGAGAAGTTTTGAATGGGTCTCTTATATGTTTCAACTCAAGATCTTTAAGCTTAGATACCAATTTGTTTATTCTCCTCAGTTTATCCTTCTTTTTATATGATGCATTACTGATAATCCAGCCCCAACAGGTTGCTTTAAATGCCTCCCAGACTGTTGAGATTGGAGCTGCAGGGTTCATATTAATTTTAGCAAATTCTTTGATATTCTTTGTCATAAATGTGACAAATGAATCATCTTTTAACAGTGAATTATTAAAACCCCATTGTTTGGGCTTGAATTTCCTTTCACTAGAAATATTTTAAAAGTTCCTGGTTCCACATCCAATCCCCACCGGAACTTCGGAAGTTTTGTCAAAATATGGAGGTAATGAATGTCAAGGAAATCTAATACACACGAGAAAAGTACAGTATTTTGCATTTGAGGGGATATTAAAGAAAATCAGATTTTTCTTTCTGTCAGGGCAGCAGTGGTGTCATGAGTTGGCCTTAACCCTTTAATGCCTCAAAACACATTTTGTAGCCAGAAAATTCTAATTTTTTTGGAGCTAAAATGTTTCATTTTCTTCTGAAATCCTTAAAAAATCTAAATTTCCATGAAATAATATTTTCTGTATCTCATTTGATACATTGGGTACTTTGGCAACTAATATGTAATCTGCATAATTTATCTGATTGTACTCAGATGTTTTTGTAGTAATCTGATGATCACACTGATTATATCAAGGTATCATAGAAGGACAAAATATGTATCAAATATGATAAAAAAGGCCTAAAAGGGTCAAGGGCCTGGGTGCATCCTATTGTTTAGTTTCCCCATCCTTTCCACCCTAAATGTGTGAGATAGAAGCCTTTACTCGTGATGCTTTCATAAATACATGATATTTTAATGCTGTTCAACACCTTAAATAGAATTTTCCCCTTAAGATATGCAAGGGCATAATAATGAAGCTGCATTTATAATACGTTTTGAAGAAAATTCAAATACCTTCATTTTCACAAATGATTCTCAGTTCCAAAAACAGAGAAAGACATCAAAGATTAAAAAGCCTGTGCTGCAGCTCAAGGTCAGTTTTAGCTGCCACTTTTTTTGCCCTCCACCCTTGGTTGGATTTTTTACTTTTGCTGTGACTCAGCTTTATATTTTAAACAGAACCAGTTTCAAACAAAAGCTTCAGATTTATTTAAAAGCCCTTCTATTGTGGGCAGATGTCCCATTTTCCCTGCCACCACGACGCCCATGCCTCCTGGTGCGTCATCTGCTAAAGTAAAATGGAAAGAGAGGCTTCTCATACCTCTGGCAGGGTGTTTCATCATTTTGCAATAAAAGAGACTGTCTGCTTCTCTTTGGGCCAGGTGGATATTTGACGTCATGCATTTTCTCATAATAGAAAAGAACCACATTTCAGGGATCCACAGGGAAGTCTGTTACAGCATGACCACTTATTACTTATTACTTTTATGGAACAACTGACTATGTAAAAAATGTATTCTTGTGTATGTATGATAACCTGTGACCTGTTTAATTATCAGTTTGTTAATTTTGTGGGTAAATGCTTGTTCTTCATTGTTATTGAGATGTCCTAATGAATTATTCTGTGATATCTAGGCTGGATTTAGTCATTTTTCATGAAAGGAAGTACAAAAACTGCCATAATAGGAGTGTTAAAATCAATCTTGTCAATAAATGTATCGCCGAATTAAAGAGACACTTTCAGCAAAAAGGAAAAAAGTCAATTTACATCAAAAATAACAAAAATCTTGCTGCTCTGGTCTGAGTGTTTCTTTAAATTGACTATATTTTTCTTAACCCAAATGTAGTCAGTTTTGGACTACGGATGATAAACAAGCCACCTTTGCAAGCTACTACAGCATTTTTACTCTATTTTTGACATTAAATCACCCTCATAGGAGTATAAACAAAACAAAAACTGTTTTTAACTCTTAAATTTTCATCCTGAAACAGGGTATCACTCTTCTTTCCTCTTGCTGCTCTTCTTTGGAAATGTACAGATTAATTTTTGCATTATCAGTGGAGCAACTCATTGAGTCTGTGCCACGGTTACTATCTGGGCCCGCTCTCTGCCCACGGCACAGAAAACTACCAGATAAGACAAACTGGCCTAGATACACACAAACCACATCACTGCTAACAACACACAGACAGAAGCTGTCTGACAGCCGGCGTGTCCTCAATGTTTCAGTTTAGTCATTTTTAGATCAAAGTGTGTGATGTGAAACTACACTTCAAAAACCCTTCATTTCCAAATGATTAAATTCATGCAACAACTTTTTTTTTATATAAACTGTTTTGGCAGATGAAATTACGGCTTAAAAAGATGTGAAATGAGGCAGGGGGTTTCTGAAAAGAGCACAGACTTCATCTATCACACTGAAGACGATGTTATAGCAGTCAAGCCCAAGAAGGCAATTCAATCAACTCCTTCCCAGAAAGTCATTAATTTTTAAGTGCTCAACATCAGCTGCAGGGGTGTTTCCAGATCCCATCGGAATATGGTTAGCCACCCCTGTGCTTTCCTCCTTGCCAGACCGTCTGCATGCATACTTCCAACTGATACAACAGCAGAACCCTGTGAATCACTTGAAATGATGTCAGTATCTCGAAGGTGCCATCAACTGACAAAACTTTACAACTTCTGCCTGTACGTTTTTTCATTCTGCTCCTTTATTTACTGTCATTACAATGGAAAACATTGAAGACAAAAGAAAAAAAATCTGAAATAATGTTAACACTTTGGATTTCAATATGAAGTCAAACAATTCTCAGTGAAAGGCAACGGTCTATGTCCACAGCCCATGCCTCCCCTGCCCATATGTTGGAGTTGTGACCCACCACTCCAACAAAAAGTCCATATAATTCCATATTATTGTTCGAAATTTCACTTCTCTTCAGCATTTGTGTCAGATCGCCCTTGACATTGCTTTGGACTGCAAAAGAACAACACCTTGAATTTTCTCATTGAGTTTCCTCAGATGTAGCCCAGTGATATACAAGAGTGGATTCTGCTTGTAGTTTATATTCAACGGGTTTCTTTTAAAGACTTTTCTCTGAAACTTAAAGGGACTGTGAGGAGTTTCTACGTAATTACAAAAAAGTCTCACTTTTAGATATATGCCTGATTGAAATACGCACTTTAAGATGAGTTTTATAGCATCTAAATAGGTTATCTATAAATGCTATTCCTTAGCCTTCCGGTCGGGTTGGACAGGGCTGGACTGGCCTGGATACTCAACTTCAGGAACAAGACAATTAAACCTAGAGCAAATTTATATCATTCGGACATGTCCTAGAGCACCGGGCTGTACGTAGCGATACGTAGCCGGCTACAAAACTACGATATTAAGTTTTCCAAAAATTGCTTGTTGTCATACATCAAAAACTTCCGCTACGTAACTAGAAAGAGATACATTACCTCGTCGCTTTGCGTCCTGTAAGTTATTGAAAAAAGAAGTTGTATAGTAATACAGAATTCTGAGGAAGGTCCGAGCTGCATTTTTATTAGCATCACAACAAGCACACGCTTTAGTTTGAGTCACGTCTTTTGGTGTGTTCTAGTTGTAGTCAGAAGTAGGAATTTCCAGGTTCCGAGTAGGAACCTACAAGTGGAACGTCCCCCGAAGTCGGAATTTCCTACTGGGAACTCGGTGAAACTTTGCCACACGGGGGAGTTGACAATCGAAGATGGATGCCCCCAGTGTGAACAGTTATTTAGCTCCTGTAATAATCCATTTATTTGCACTTCTGACTGGGGTGTGTCACTCTAGATCAGCTGTATACATAGTATTGTTAGACTTATATTTACAAAAATGCTGCCATAGTGATAATCACATTCTTCATGTGATATTTGTGAACAACAACACAGGGCGTGCTAACAGCAGCTAACAATAGCCTGGTAGATCTGCATGTTTTTTTTTTTACTTATACTGGAACGCCGATAAGTCGGAGATGTCACTTCAGGGGCCTATGCATCGTGTTGACCTGTAGATCTATTTTTATTGTTTTAAATGAAATATATTCTTAACAACAAAGATGTCTGGTCAGATTAACTATAAAGAATCACATGAGTTGCTGTTTTTGTGTTGGCAATGTTAATTTTCAACACAAAAACCATAGTGGTGAATCCTGGCAGCCAATTAACCTTCGGTGTCAATTTGAAATGCTCATAGTGCTCCCAGCCAAAAAAAGCTCAACTTTTTGTACGGCGCTTTGTTTGATTATGTCACTTTTCCCTAACTGACCACATATAAGCAAGAGGGGCAGGACCTCTGATATCAGCTTTGTCAGAAATAGAAATAGGAGGGTGAATGAAGCTGAACTAATCTGGGTTTATGCTCTGATCGTGCTGGCCAGTGTGAAAAAATAATAAATAAAAATTTTTGGGCTCTTTGTGTAAATGGCTTTAAATAAGAATGTTAATAAAATTAAAAAAGATCCTACATTTTATTGTATATTTTTAAGTGTAACAATTTGATTCTCCTCCTAAAACAAGGGAGTCGGTGGCACACAACTTATGTGTGCATAAAACCAGCGACAGATGTGTGTTTATTTCTCAGAGTTATTGGTGTAGCTAAATTTATGGTTTATTTTTCTTCTGGGTGTATCCACCTGTTAGAAGCATGCAATTTCCTGGTTTGGCTGTCCAAATCAACACTCTATCTAAAAATGCCAAGACTTCAACCATAAACTAGAGGGAAGTCAAATATTTGCCACTGATAAGAGCTTTAAGGTGCACTGTTTTTTTTTCCATGGCACTCTTACAGACAAAGCCTTCCCTTATTTGGATCTTGGATCTTAGATTGAAACAAGCAATGCTGATTCAAAATTGTCTAAATTCATTTCAGCACAATGTCTGCTGGAATCAAGGACAGATGGCTCACTGCCCACATCTTGCTTTCATTGGCAGATATCGGACTTGAAGTGGAGAGAACATGTTTACCAGCTTGTTGTGCAGTAGCTTACATTCATTGTTAGACACAAACAAAGTGATGTAAACAGGATGACCAATGTGTTTTAATTTGTTGGTTTGTGTCTTGCTATGCTTTTATCGCAGGGAAACATACAGAATATGTGTCACAAATCAAGCTGTTAATGCTACTTTTATTGTCATGAGGCTGGTAGTTTGTACGTTATTAGTGTGTCAGTTTGGACTTAAATGAGCATCACAACATTTTAAACCCCTGATGATGTCTCAAACTCCATCTCACTGAAAAAAAATAACAGTGACGGATCAATGCCCATCATTAAGTTTCTAGTCCATCAAGTACAGGATTCCTTTGATTAATTTGAGGATTTCTCACTGAAAAAAAACATATGGTTGCTTTGGACAAACATCCCTAAAGTCTGTGCAACTTTTGTGTTACAGTTTCCTGAGTCAGAGTTAAATTTAGACTCAGAAATACAATCAGGATGAAATGGCACACTGTGATGATGCATTTGGTAAATTGCTGCACACTCTGTTTGATTTTCATCAGGTTGAGGTAAACAAGGATGAGTGATTGCTGCTGTCTCCCTGTGCTCAAGAGGAGCATCTTGTCCAATTTACTTTCTTCTCATCACATCTAAATAACACGGTAATCAAGTCAGACAAGAGCAAAAACTAATGATGTGGAAATTCTAATAAGACTGAACAGATTGTACTTTAGTCAGACTGTTTCTTCATGAAAGCTTTGAAAGTTTCATGACTCCTGTTTGTCTGCAGTGGAAAGTAAAGTAGAAGTTCAGTAAAACTCCAGCCCACCCAAAATAGAGCAGCACGACTGGTGCTCCACTGCCCCAGTTGCATTAATGTTGAGCTAATGCATACAGAGCATCTGTTGAAGTAAGTTCTCTGGAGGAGAAAATCTGTTAAAAATGAGTGCTTGCTAGAAAATACTTGCTGTGTAGAGGCTTTGTAGGAAGCTTGCAGGTGCCTTTAGCTACCCCCTTACTTCTAAATTTTGTTACACTGTATTCTGAAAGGTAAGTGGGAAACTCCATAGGTCTGTATTAAATATGAATGTATGTCTTAAAGTTTAACAATACCTGCACTGCTTACCTAATGGGCCAGAAAAAAGTGACTCAGCATGAAACATGTTGAAATAAATACAATAAAAGACAACAATAATACAAACTTTGAAATCTAGTTGGACAGGCAGGTCTTGTGGATATCTTGACAGGTAAGCATTGTGCCAAATCCAAGGTTGCCAAAATATTTGATTCTATGTGTTTTAAAATGATAGTTGAATTGATGATCTCAGTACCGCACCCCTGCACAGGGGGTAAAGCTGTTAACTCTTTTCAGAAGGTGAAAGATTTGAACCTTGGTCAGGTCCTTTCTGTTTGGAGTTTAAACAAAGCAGATGATGGCTATAAATTGAACACAGGTGTGAGTGTGAGAGAGAAGTGTGAAGCCTTTCTGTGTTAGCCCTGTAATTGAATTAAGACTCAATCCTGTTCAGGGTGTACCTGGTGCACCAGATGGACCGTTCAATATACTTCACTTGTCCATCTTGGAAAGAGGCCATAGAAAGCCTTTCAAAAGCATATCCAGCAGGTGATATGGATGATTGTTTTGTTCATTACATTCATGATTGGCCAGTCAGATTATGTAGCAGGTGGGTGCTACTGCAAAAGACAGAGCAAGAGCCACTTTGTACAACTCGTGGCAAAACATGCCAAAAGCAGTCAAAGCTTTATTCAAAAAAGAAATATGGTCCAGGTCTGATAAAACTACTATTGAAGCTGTAGGCATTTATGCTCATCTCTGTGCCGGCAGTCACCTCCTGCTGTGGTCCTGCTCATAGCTCCTGCCTCTTCCTGCTCTGAAACATATTGATTGGATGCTGCAAATTTGGGCTGCTCACAGTTGTTGTAGGTTGGATTTTGGATGAATCTGCCTGCATACAGATATTGAATCAGGTTGGTCCATCTGCACTAGAGCGTTAGGTGTAAAGTGCCTCTGATCCACTGTCAGGTATAACTGGCTCCAGCCTCATGTGAAAACCAGTTTAGTTATATGAACAAATCATATTAAGGAACATATATCAATATTTGTCAAGGACCGATTTTATAACAGATGAATGATTTTGGTCTTTTGGCTGACCTTGGAATATTATAATAAATGCTGCTAAATATGAAATGTCTGTAAAATCGATTAAATTAAGAGGTTACAATACTTCATAAAACAGTCTATTTTAGCAGACTGGTGCACAGTTAAAAAAAAACTTCAAAACTTGGAGAAGATTTTCAACATTGCTAAAATTTTTGGCAAAGTTGAAGAACTTAAACTTTTTAGGTGCAAATTAGAGTTTACAAGCTTTTGAAAGCAGTACAATATCATGTTCATATGACTTCTATTCAAGATGCTGTGAAGGAGAGGAGACTTATGTATGTTAGAGGAGGCACACACTCAAGAATACAAGGACCAGTAAACATCAGAACTTATGGAAACTAGTGAACCTTTAAAAAGAGTATAGTAAGGGAGGGATTTCATATACAGAATATTTACACATTTGTGTTATTTCTCCTCTTTTTTAAAGCTCTTACCCACAGGCTTCTTGTATACCCATCAAGTACAATCTTAGTTCAACAAATTCAATCAAGAATGTAATCTGAAGATTATACATAATGAAATCCAGATGTGTTATAGAGTGCAAATACCTGTGTTTGTGAGGGTCTGAAGGTACAGCTGAATGATTGCTGCAGTGAGTCCAGGAATGGCTGGATCTTGTACAACCCCTGGTTGCTCCCCTGTGATGGCCGGAAAGCAACAATGTGGAAGTACTTGAGGATCTTCTCAAACCGAGCCTGGCTCATCTTCAGGGCGATGCTGCGGTTGCTGAAGAAGCCTGAGCTCCAGATACTGAGCACTGACTCACAGTGGTGCACACTGGTGGAGGTGACAAAGCCCAGGAAAGCTTTTATCTCCTGTGCTGTGACGGGACGCCAGCCTTCATCTGAGCCAAAGCGCTCCTGGAACTTCTTGGCGTACATGTTTGTCTGGGTGACCATGTTCTGGATGCAATTGTCCGGGACGAAGAGTTGGAAGAAGTCCAAGGCGGTGGCGGTGGCTGACATCTTCTGAGCAGGGCCTTAAGAGAAAAGTGTGAAAAATCATAAGCAGATTGACAGATAGAGGGTCCCTTATGGACTAACTCAAAGCCAAACTGTCACTCTATCATGGCTCTTGAACTCTGGCAACTGGCCTCCAGTTTGACTGACTTCACTGGGAATGAAGACTTCTCTATCCATAGCTCAAGAGACGATAAAATTATTCATGAGCCGTCACTGTCTGCGCTGTATAAGGTGCATACACAACATTTATTCCTAATTGAAACTACACTAATGCCTTTTAGGTGAAGAGAAAATTGACTTAAGTACAGTTTGAAATGTTAAAAAAACACATGGTTCTAGAGGAGGAAGACAAATTTTTCACATTTACTCATGGTACTATAATTGAGCAGTAGTTTTAGAAATCAGTAGTTTCACTTAAACAGGGTTCTTGGTTTGCTCATCAAATTTCTACATCCTTTATGTGCAGACATTCAAATCAAAACAAAACAAGAATTTGTATCAAACTCAGTGCTTTGAGTAAGTGTTAATTAATTGCTATCTATATCTACTCAGGTAGTTTTATTAATCAGTGTCTTACTTTTTTTGATGTTCATTTTGATCAAATTTAATGAACTACTTCTTGAGTTAAATATATTCGCACTGAATTCCCTTGCATAACTCTCTTTGCAGTGCATTTTAATGTCAACCACAGTATGACTGTCACCAGCCCAGGGCAGTGGTTAGGTTGTTTACACAACATGACAGCCACCACACTGTGAATCTTGTCACAGTGATGTGTTTTTGATGCATGTGGAGATTTCGGTGTCTTGTTCTTTTAGTGTTTTTGTGGCAGTCAAAATCATGCTGTGATCTGAAAGTTAAGACCTCAAGGAGACATGAGTGAAAGGTGGGATCAGGATCAGATGATGGAACATGGAGTTGAAACAGCAGCTTTCACACAAAAACATAAAAAGTGAATGGCACACGACATATCTTGCATCCCTCAGTAAGTCTTAACAAGAGGTGATGCAGTCAGTCGGTGATTTAATTTTAAAGCCTCCACTGAAAAAAATGAAGATTGTCATATTTTATTACAATAAAGGTGTGGTAATGTACAAACTGTGAAAATCAGACATGGATGTTTAACAGAACAATACAGCAGCCATTGATCAAAAACACTACTTTCTCATCTTTTATTGAGAAACAGCCTGACAAGGTGAAGCTTGACCAACACTGTCAAACATAAAGAGGCAACTGATAAAAATTTAAATAAAAATCTTTTTATTCCACACTATCCAAAAGGGTTTAAATGTTGGAGTACGAGATGTCGTTGAAGTAATGGTTTCCTTTATGAACAAAACAAGTTAGTGTGAGGAGGTGTTAAATCAAACTCATGGACAACACAAGTAACTTTTTCAAGAAAAATAATCTTTTTAACTAAACAAAAAATGTTTTAAGTATACCACCACTAACTTGGTGATATTTTAGATGCAAGTACCATTCTGGTCAGGTGAAAATGGCCAGTTATTCATTACCAATCTAATAAGTGTCATAAATGTCATTTTCTCAGACATCATCTGGTCAAAGATGCTTGAATTAACAGTTAAAAATTTTTTTTTAAACTCTTGGCCACATACTTTGTGATTAGTAAAACTCATAAGGTTTGTGAACTAAGTGGCACCTTTTCTTGTATTCTCCTCTTCAAACTCAGCGCACGCTTTAGGGTTTATGGGTGGCTGAAATTACACTTTTTATCAGTAGTTACTGAGGGCCACATCAGCCCCCCTTCAGGCTTCTCACCTGGTTCTAAGAGTATTACAAATTCTAAAAATGTGTTGGGGGAATTGTAGTCGAGCTTTAAGCAGAGTTTCAGGAGTGGACCACACCTCAACCACGTCTCTTCCTGTGTTCTATAAATTCTAACTGACCATTTCCCTCTTTTGTTTCGCACACTCGACGCACCCCCCCTCCCTCCCTCCCCTTATTTAAAACTTCTTTCTTCCTTCCTTCCTCAGGGCCTTAAAGAGGGGGTTCGTCGTGCCTGGGAGCTACGGCGAATTCCCCATGAAGTTTCCCCAAACCGTCATCCGCTCCACCTACTATGTTGTTTGTTATCCACTGTACGCAATAAATAATTGTCAAATTCATCCTGTTGACGGTGTGGTCCTTACTCGTGAATTGTGGTTTCAAGGGTGTCTTTTTGTTGTTTTGTCCCTACCACCCCCTAAACAACAAAGTTTATCTGTAATGACTTCATTTTTGGTCTGTTTGCAGAAACCATCTTTCAGCCAATATCAGCCAGTAATCAACTAGGAGAGTTTTAGAGTGAAATCCAGAAATGGAAATCATGAAAGTCCCACATTGAAGTGGCAGGATGTCTAAAACGGCCTCATGAGGCTAGCAGCTGTATGAGTAATGGGGACTGACCTCACTTTTTACAATTATGATACATTTTTGTTGGAAAAAACTAACAGTAACTTCATTTGACCAAAATACTACTATTTCACTTTATTTAGAATCAGGCCTCCATGAATATGTCAAGAAAACATTCCCTCATTTTAGTGTAACCAATTCTTGTAAACAGGCCTACCTTGAGTCTTACTGACATTTTCAATGACTATGATCATACACTTTGGAGTTAAAATTAGTTAATATTGTTTATATGAAATCAGAATAGGTGACCTTGAACTGTCTTTTTCTCAAATAGACATAAGCCCAAATCATGCTGCCATTTCAAGACGTATGTTACCCCTTTTTTCACATTTTGCCCACAATGTAAAGGTCCTGGACTTGAAATGAGGGGAACGAGTTGACCCCCTCTTTGTTCCTTCTTCAGAGGTTGAAACATTGGCGTGATATTGGAGAGACTCAGAGACAGGAGTGCTGTGAGTGAGTGTCTCTGCCTTTGTGTGTATGTGGGGGTCACATTGTGTTGCTTGCATCAAGGCCATATTGCAGCATGAACTGACACAGATATTGCTTTCTTGTGGAATTAATGTGGACGTCTCTATATGTAAATATAGCAAAAACTTGTTGTAGCCCTTTTTATGAAGGCACTGTGAATTGGGGTGTATTTTCTGTCTTTGTATATTGCTGTTTACTGACATTTACCTCTATTTTAAGAAGCTCTCTGTTTGTGAGCTTTAAAAAGTGGCATTAAAGTTGAGCTTGTAGCCTATGCAATAGAGAGGTTTTGCTGAATGTATACTGGTTAATAAGGAAAATACTCAGTAGGTTGTTGGATGTGTGGGTGGAAATTAAGACACACAGTTGAACAACCCCAGGCTAAACTGAACAGTGCCATCTCATTATCTCTGAGCAGCACAGAACGAGGTTGTCTCTCTCCCTACAGCCTTTTCTACAGTCTTTTCTACACACTGCAAGCAAAATACTGAAGGACTTTAACTTCAGTCTTTAAATGTTGAATTTAAGATTACATGTACACACTCAAGCCTTCACTGTTAAAGCCATATGTCGAGGAGGACAAAAGAAAGAAACATAAACAGAGGGGAGTACAGCATGGCAATCCTCTCATTTGCATACCATCAGGCTAAAGATATGAGTAACATCTAGCCTGCCATCCTTGAGGCAAACAGCTCAATTAAGACATCAGAGATTCAGACAGAATCTCAACCAATAAAAATGACTCATCATCTGAACATTTTGAAAGGAATCCAAAAATACTTTCCGAGGAACAGACTACATCATCTTAACTTAAAACAGGGCTGTGTCTGTGCCAAAGACTGGTTCTCCAAACATCCATTTCAGTTCATCTTGATCAAAGCCTTTACCACTTGCATAAAATGGATCTGAACATTTGCAAAGTCATTTTACAGACTTCTAGTTGTTTGTCATTACAGGAGTAGCTTTAAATCTTAATTTACTTTTTCTCATTGCAAAGCTGCTCTTACAATTGAAATGTATCAAGCAGAAAAAAGTGTAATCCCTCATGACATGTGTAGTGCTTCAACAGTCAGCGTATAAACATCTGTCAGGTGGAGCTCCACAGATTCAACACTGAGGGATTACAGTGTTTGTGGGGGCTGGGGGTTAACCATTTCAATACACAAAAACATGCCTTTGCGTAGTTTTTAGGATGGATTACGTAAGAGCACACAAGCTTAGCCACAGCCTCAAGCTGCTCTTTGACAGAAGCACACAAAATACATGAATATCGACAAGAGACATTTCTTGTAAATAGTTGAGTTTAATATCCTCACGTTGGTTTCTGTGGTAAACTGTGCTCAAAAGAGACCATAGTTTGACTTATCTCAGGATTATATATTCAGTTCTGATGATTGCTCAAAAATGGTCATAATTGCTGATGTTCAAAACACCCTCCAGTTTTCACATACTGAGTCACTTGATCTCAGTGAGAGAGCACAGATGTTAATATGTGAGATAAATCTATGAGGCAGAGCAAATATTATCAAGCTCTTAAAACAAGATCTATGCCTTCATGATTCATCACAGAGGAACTGCACTCAAAAGATTACTAGCGAGAAACAGCAACCAGCTAAGGAACTACTGTTAGTATTCTGCTTCAAGCGAATAATTTGTTCATTATAACATTTGATAAGACAAATAAATACAGTCTAGCACTGAAGACATGTTATGTTTGCAGTTCACTCCTCCATCTTCCAATGACATTACAATACCTCCTTGGTGGAGGTAATTTGAAAAACATCAAACTAACGCAACTCAGACACCTACAGTATTTCTCTCTTGATATTTATATACAGTCATGGAAAAAATTATTAGACCACCCTTGTTTTCTTCAATTTCTTGTTAATTTTAATGCCTGGCTCAACTAAAGGTACATTTGTTTGGACAATTATAATGATAACAACAAAAATAGCTCATGAGAGTTTAATTTAAGAACTAAGAACTATTCATTTTCCATGGTTTTCTTGATAATAACCAAAATTACTTAAATTCTTACATCAATAGCTATGGCATTGTACCGCCAAAAACACTACTTTTAAGCATTCCATGTTTTCTTTTCTGTTTGCTTTAAACACATGATACACACAAGAGTTAATACTTGATTGCATAACCATTGTTTTTGATGACTGCAGCCATGCGTCTTGGCATGCTCTCCACCAGCTTCTGACATTGTTCTGCTGTCACAGCAGCCCATTCCTGTTGGACAAATTCAAACAAATTTTCTTTGTTTTTGGGCTTGTGGTTCTCCATTTTGAGTTTGATGATTTTCCACAGGTTTTCAATTGGATTAAGATCTGGTGATTGAGCAGGCCAAGGCATGGTGCGAATGTTGTGGTTCTCCATCCAGGCTTTAACTGACCTTGCCGTGTGGCAAGGGGCATTGTCTTGTTGGAAAATCCAGTCATTCGAGGCAGGAAAGAGTTTTCCAGCTGATGGAAGAAGACTGTTTTCAAGGGTAGTCTTGTACATGACCTGGTTCATTCGGCCTTCACACAATTGCATTTGCCCTGTTCCACTCAGACTGAAACAACCCCAGATCATGACTGATCCACCCCCATGTTTTACTGTAGGGGCAAGACAGTCTGGGTTGTAAGCTTCTCCAGGCTTCCTCCTAACCAGTAAGTTGGCTGGAGTGGGCATCAATTCAAAATTGGATTCATCACTGAAGAGAACCTTAGCCCAATCATCAACAGTCCAATCCTTGTGGTCTCGAGCAAAGAGTAACCAGGCCTTCCTCTGCCTTTCATTGATGAAGGGCTTCTTGCGTGTTCTGTGTGACTTCAAACCAGCTTCAACAAGTCGGTTTCAAACTGTCCTTGCTGAACAAGTCACATTTCTCGACAGTGCCCACTCATTTTTAAGGTCCCTGGAGGTCTGACGACGATTCCTGACACAGGAACGGATGAGTGCACGGTCATCTCGTGGGGTAGAAAGACGTTTCCTGCCACGGCCAGGTAGCAATTTGGTAGTGCCATGTTCAGCTTGTTTTTTATGAACGGCTGTCTTGGAGATCTTCAGTTTTTTCGCTACCTGTCTCTCACTCATGCCAATTTCCAGCAGTGCCAAGATGGCTGCCTTTGTGGCTTCACATAATTCTTTTGTTTTAGGCATTATGTGAGAGCTGACAACTTCTGAGTTGTGCTACGGCTTGAATGTAAGCAGGAAACCACTCTAGGCCTTTGCATGTGCAGTGCTGCTTGTGACATGAAATGGCCTCTTATATACCCTGGGAATCAATTAAGCTTAAGAATGTCAAATAGGACATAAAGTATTATGTGACCAGCTGCATTTTTTGTTGTGTTCATTGTATTATACGTTTAGTGGTACCAGATATTAGAATGAACAAGAAATTGAAGAAAACAAGGGTGGTCTAATAATTTTTTCCATGACTGTATGTATGTATAGATTAAATAAACTTTTTTGTCAGGAGTAACAATTAAAATTCATACAAACTGAAATTTTCGACATTAAACAACATAAAACAATAAGGCCAACATAAGACTGTTGTTACTCAATAATTTTAAAACAAAAAATAATAATAATAATAAAAACATAACTTAACGTGCTTGTGTTCCATTGTCCCTCATCAGTTTTTATTTACTTTGTTTTCAGATATCTATCAAATTTGAAATCCCCTTGCTAATATTTTCCCAAAGATTCTACGAAGGTAAGGGGTAACATGTCAGAAATAGACGGTCAGAAATAGACGGTCAGAGAAATACACAGACATATGGGCTGGAGCAGTAATCTTTCAGACAAGTCCAGCAAAGGCAATGAATAAATAGCTCTTTAATTCCTTTCAACATCATGATAAGTTGGTTATATAATCTGGGATGTTGATGTATGCTTCATAATCCTCGCCTCAGTCCTATATTCCTGCCTACTCCCCCCATGCACTACAGGGGATGTCCTGAGGTAAACTACCCCCTATCTATACCCTCTGAAACTCAACTTGGATTCCATCTGTAGCCCCTTGTTTGACAAGTTGAGCAGTAGTTGCTATTCTGTAAAAAAATAACCCAGAACACAATTCAGTCGAGTGTTTGGGAGTTTGCATAAGGTTGACTGGATGCTTTCTGACGGAGGCTGATGATTTATGTAGGGGCTGCATGGTCTCTGAGGAGTGGAGCTGTCACTTCAGTGCTGTGTTTGTGTCAGCACTGTCACTGCTAAAAAGTAAGACACATAGAGGGGCAGAGGAGAGGACAGGCAGACAGACAGACAGGTGACAAAAAGACAGCCAGACAGGACTGAAGAGACCTTAACAGAGTCAAATCCACAGTGTGCATGCTGAAAATATCTCTAATATTCCTATTAAGTGAGTGGAAACCACGGTTGAGCATTACATGAAGTTTTTGAGGGGTTATTTATACATCTTTAAACACAAGCTAGACAATATCATCTAAATGGACTTAAATTTACAAAAACAATGTCAGGCATAATGCTCTTTAAAAAGGATTCTTTATGATGTGATAAACTTACAGTGGTGTTTCCACTATGTTATCTGCTTGAAAAATTTAAGGTATACGGGGTATTTGTGATGTGCAATAATTGTGGCATGTTGTAAATTTGATTTTAGTGGAGGCTTAGTATTTTTTCTAGTGTGTTGTGTCTGTGATGCTGAGAACTGAATCATACCTCTTGACTCAGCGCCTCACACAAGCATTTTTATTATTAGTAATAATCAAAGTAGATGGATGTCTGAATGATACCATGCTGGGCAACAGGAATATCAAGCACACAGTGTTGGGAAATGTAGTGATTCTAATAATCAGATATTGCAAACAAACACCTGGGTGAAGCGTTAGGTGGGGTCATTCCTCTCCCGACTTCAATTTCTATATATTTACCTCCGCCAAGGAGGTTATGTTTTCGGGAGATTTTGTTTGTTTGTCTGTCCGTCTGTCTGTGAACAAAATAACTCAAAAAGTAATGGATGGATTTTGAAGAAATTTTCAGGAAATGTTCAGCATGGGAAAAGGAAGAACTGATTCGATGTTGGTGTTGATCTGAATCAGCGTCTGGCCGCCATGGCGAAAAATGTGATTTCTGTGAATAACTACTGAACTTAAATAGATATCATTATGAATCCAGTTGCTAATGGTATGTTTTCATGGTCAAAGAATCTAAATATTTTGATGAAAAAAAGGTAGGACTAATATTTATGGTCAAAATCACAATATGGCTAAGAACTGTGGCGCTGGCGGAGGTCCGTGCTCTCCGAGTGCTTTTCTAGTTCCGATATGCAACTTCTACAGTGCTGTTTTTTTAATGAAAATATGATGAAACATCATTAAGTTTTTGAGAACATAGGGCATGCTGATAACCTCAGGATACTGAAATGTGCAAAATGTAAGTAAATTGTTAAATGTAAGTAAAAAGTAAATTGTTGGGGATTTCTAATAATCAAAACTACAAGATCTAACAATGGCTCGCTGTTGTGGTGGTATCCTATACACATGCACATGTTTAGCCAGCTTAAAAGTCAAAATTGTTAGATTTACTGTACTGACCAGATTCACTAGTTGATCAAACCAGTTCTTTATTATTTCTTAATCAAATAATGGACTAAAATCTTGGTCAAGTGCTGTTTCTGAACTGTAACATTGCAGCCTGCTATTGGTAACCACTCTAGCTCAGCTATTTGCTTGCAGCTGTAAAGACCTCAAACCCGGATGTAAACATAGAACAATAAATGCTGTGACGCAAACAGATACCGTTGGTAGTGTGTATAAGTGTGTCCTCCAGCACTTTCTTGTTGAGGAGGAACCCCACTGTCCATCTCAATCAGCTAAAAAAAATGTGTCACTATAATAAAAAAGTACATGCTGTGGGGATTTAAATAATTACTATGCAATTATTTTTCACAGTGTTGTGTTGTTTGATATGTACAGTGAGTTTACTCTCAATAGGATAAACAGAACTCCAACCCATCACCACCACTTGACCTAAGCATCACTGAAACATGGACTTTAAACTGGGAGGAGCACAGAAGCCTCGCACTGCAAAAAATAAAGCAAACTCCTTTGCAAACTAACTTCACATTACTTAGCTGCTGATGCTGAAATTAAGAGTACTCAATTTAAAATGTTTTCTGTCTAAATCAAATACTAAGAGATACATGTATATTGACATACACTTAAAGATATTAAGATATGATTTTTGGCCAAAGTCACCGGAGAGCATCTCATCAAACTTCAGCAGCTTATCTTCCCCCTCCATTAAAGCAACAGTGACAGACAAATTTATGTAGATGTCCAGGTTCAAAGGGTTCTTTTAGTCTTCAGGCAGATTAAATCAGAGGGTCTCTTGAAGCCGTAAAGTGTGATTACACTCCCTGGCATCTCTGCTTTTGTCCAGCCGGCAGCTCTTACTCATCACAGTCTTGATCCAGGATGATGGGACCACACCCACACAAACTGAGCTTGGGCAAACAGTTGCCAACTGTATCTTTGGAAACCAGAGCAGACATTATAAAGCAGACACACCTGCTGCCTCTCCAGTTTAAGTCAACAGAGCTTAAAAACAATATAATAGAGCAGGACAGAGCAGGATATAAATGGGAGAGAAGAATATCCTCTAAGCTCTCTCTTACTAAACTTTGTCCTTATGGTAGGTTCAGTTTGGTTCAGATTAGTTTGGATGACCTACTCTACTTATTATGCTGTGTGTTACAAAAAGTAGGATTACAGAAGATGGCTGAAAAACTGGGTTAAAGCAAACCATTCAAATCCAGAGCACAGGCAAAAGTAAGAAATAGATTTGGGTCACTTTCTGCATCAAGAGATTGTGTTACTTCAACTTTCTAACAACCAAACAGCAAAGTAGGACTGCATAGTTAATAAAAAGGAATACATATCCCACAATCCCAGTTCCCATGTACATGCAACTGTGTTTTTGAATGAAGCCATTTTTTTTGTTTGTATTTATCTATGCATTCAGAAGATTCATATTCAGAGTCTCACTTTGTTTCACAACAATCCCCAAGACTTCATCAGTCACAGTCACAAGACACATTTAATTCAGCCATCAGATCAGACCATGTGATTCTGTCCTACAACTCAATCCTCCCTCTCTATTCTCTTCCTCATGCACTGCACTCTATTGTCAGTCACCACTACTACAGTGCCCACACAAGGTTGGCGGAGTGGCACATGAAGACAAGCAGAAAGAAAGCAAACAGTCTTGAAGTTGGAGCTAAGGTTTTCCAAGAGAGAATGCAAAACAGTTTGGGTTGGAGAAAAAAGAAACAGTTGTGTAAGTGAGGGCATGTTACACTCTGTTGCTCTAAAAATAAAAGCACAGGCCTGAGTGTGGAAGTTTCCCAAGTTTTAACCTAGCACGGTGCTGGTCATAGTTTGCAAGAAATGCTGTGGTCTTGCTGCAGCACTGAAAGGTAAGACCATTCATCATCACCTCAACCACCCTGCAAAAACCATTGCCTAAATTTTTCAACACTGGAGGAGGCAGCTAAAGTTGGTCATGCTATTTGTACCAGTAATTACTCATTAGTCTCTTGCAATATTTACAGTGTTTTTCTGCCCTTGTTGCATCAACACACTTGCTTTGAAACATGATACATTATCATAAAATGGCAAATCAGCAGGATTTACCAGATTGTTTGCTTGTTATAATTTTAGCTGGTGTACCTTGATAAAAGCCTGGCAATGCGATACATTTCATGATACAGGAGTGACAAAATGATAAATGTACTAATATCTTGCAATACTAAACACAGTGACATATCATAATGTAATGAATGTTTTGATTTTTTTTGTAGCATAAAGAATGTACAATAAAATGTGCATAGAAAAAGGCTATTCCTTATCAGAATTAAGCATATAAAGCATGGATAAACCCTGACGTCTGATACAATGTCTGAAATAAACAGAAGTCTAACAAAAGCACAAACCACCCCAGAGGCATTTTTGACATTATTATTGCCAAATCAATAAATACTTTTAAAAAGTCCTTGATTTGCATCTAGATTCAGATCTCTTCTAAATTGTAATCAACTCTCTCTTTGGTCAAGATCAACTCTCTAAAAAATTTGATGAAAATCAATTTGAGTTGTTTGCAAAATTGGGGAAAATTTAACCTTGCAGAGCAGATGGACCTGCCTGATTCAGTTTCTGAAATCCTGCCAGATATATGAAACTGTTCGTCTGGCGTGTCGGGTTAGGGAAAACTGCCCAATCTTGTAAAGTTGACAAATCCTTAAAAAATAGACAAATCTTGGATCCACATCTAAATTCAGATCACCGCTAAAATGTAATCTCTTCTTAATTCTGCCATGACCAAAAAAGTCCTGAAAATCTGTCAAGATCTTTTTATCTTGCTTGTGGATTGACTGACAAACAGATGTGGAGAAATACTAAAAAAAAACACAACCCCTAGGCTGAGGTAATATCAAAAACTGAGAGACAGAGGGTCAGATAGCTGAAATTCAACTAATTACTAGAGTCTAGAGGCAGAACAAACATACAAAAACCAGTCTGTTGAATTTATATAAATCATAAACAATAAAATATGGATTGTGTGCTATACATTATCACATTACATTTGGATATCATTATTGTCTTACACCCTTCTTCATCAGGCAGACCCTTTTTGCAAAGCTTCAGGCTTCTCTACCACAGAATCTCAACTTACCTGCAATGTCTATACGACTCAAATCTTTTTTAATTCTTTGTATTGAATATTTTTTAATTACGCCTTTATTTGGCCACTACAGGGAAAAGTAAAAACTGAGGAGAGAGCGAATGGGCAGTTACATGCAGGGCCCTCGTGAATTTAGCCCAGACCACTCACTATGAAGACAACAGCCTCTGGGTGCACCGACAAAACCACTAGGACTATTGGCGCCCTTTAACTTTCCTCTTACTGATGACAAAGAGTAGGCAACAGCAGACAGCTCATTCTGCCAGACAGCATTGAGTTCTGAAATAGATTTTTTGCCTCATTGATTTTCATTGTCTGTAATAGTAATGCTTTTAAATTGTATTGTAAGGTGCTGTGACCGCCTCTTGATACCAGTCATCTGAAAGTGATGTAGCCCATAGGAAGAAGGGGAAATTGTTTGGGGCATGTAGTGCCAGCAGTATTTAAAGTTTATAAAATGATGCAGTGTGCTTTCTATTCTAAACTTCTATGAATGTGTGATTCTGTGTTTACACAAAGACTCACAGCATGGCATACTCAAGAACAGACATATATTTGAAAGACAGCATCAAAATAAATGAATTGTTTGCTGCAACGATACAAAATATGTCTGATGGTGATTAATGATAGTGATTCATGACAAAAATCAATGCTTATTCATCCTCAGACAACACCCAATCAGGGTCGAGAAGGCACCACAGTTGATGTGCTATGCCTCATTTGTACTAAAATGGAGTCAAGCTTCTGGTAGTGTTCTTGTGCACTACTCAACATATTCAGAATGTGTTCATAGAAATTAGACAAAAAATGACTTTAGAGCAAAGTAAAGGGTGTGTTTTGTTGGAGCACACGAGGGCTCAAAGCTGGTTCAAAACCAAGCCAGCAACATGAAGCAGCAGATCCACCATGGCACTTTTACTGTCACCTTTGCATCAACTAAGCAGAAGTAGCAGTGAAGGAAAGAGGACAGACAAAAAACTATTCCCTGCTCTCTATGGTACTACTCAGTGATAAATCTGTTCTGCAGTGACAGTGCCTGCTGGAGGGACATGGTTGGCAAGCAAAGAGTTAGACAGAGCATAAGAACAAATTGTGACATGATGGTTTTTCTCTTGAAGACAGCCAGAGCATTGTTAGTGCGGTAAAGCTGTCATGATTCACATGCGTGTCACCCCTGTTTGCACACACGTTTGAGGGAAGGTGTGTGACCTAAATCATCTGCCTGGAGCTTGTGCCTCATGCTAATACAGTTATTAGCTCTGATAATAAACTTGACATGGAGGGACAAAAGCTCGAATGTTTACACATTTGCATGCATATGCTGGAGTGTTCTGTTAGAGTCTGGTTGAAGAGGATACCTACTGGGTCTCTAAATTAAGCAGCAGGATGTCTTCCTGCCCTGCCCTGCATGTGAACACACACTCATACTTGTAGGGGAATGAGCACTAGAGCACCAAGATGTGAGCATCAAGGGCTAAGTATGAGCAATTAAGTTAATAGAGCAACTACTGATGCACTGTCATGCACAATTACACTGCATGGAAATTCACACACACAAATATGACAATGAAAAATCACAGTTAAAATCCAATTAATGTGGGGCTATAGTATGCTGCTTAATGAGTAATCCTGAACATGATCATGGACCGCAAAATTTGTCCATCCAATCACGTCACAATCACAACTCAAATTCTAGCAAGATAAAACAGAACATCACAAGTAAAATGCTGCTTGTAGCGTGTGTCACTAGTATGTGGTTTTATGGTGCGCTCCATTTACATCGGCACTAGATGGAGGAGACTGGGATTTATGTTCCATCTCACCTAGACCAGCTCCAGTTATGAGAGGGTATGATTAGGGTAGCCAGAGACTTTAAAGTAGGAAATTCCGACCAAAGGAGACGTTCCCTGTGGGTTATCCAATTATCAAACCGAACTATCCCAGTTCTGAGATTAACTGAAATGCACCATTAATGTCAGTAAAATCTTCAGTTAAGGTTGTGGTGGGGTCATACACTGTTGACCTGATTTGGTTCGTTCCCACACAGTGAAGCTTTTCTTCCTGTACATATCAAACCACATACTGCAAAGAAATGTGTCACGCTCTAGAGACATTCACATTTGGGTCTATAATGCTCTTATCATTTGTTAATTCTAGGCACTCTTGCAATGCATATCTGTTTGAGTAGAGGGTAAAGCTGCATCTGGGCAAAGTGAAGTCCTAATTCAAAGATTCTACTTCTGTAATGCTAACCCAGGTGGAAGAGGGCCACCTCAAAGATCCCATATTTGACTCATTTTCAAAAAGTTTATTCTGGTCCTAGACGTCCCCAGGACAAAGTGTAGTTTTTTTTTAAGTGCCTTGCCAAAGATTCTGCTCATATATTGGATTTGTCATGCCTGTATACACCTCCTGCACAGAACAGGATTCTTTATTGAAAATCCTCAAGACCTGTGCTTGGCGACACTCCTCTCAAAGAATAGATGCGCCTACAGCTTTAAAGTACTGCACTCTAATGTTTACTGTGGCAGCAAGGAAATGCCTTGACACCTTTGCTTGTGCTGTCTGTCAACAAACACTTGGCTCAAAAAAGTGTCCTATCTGGGCTACTGGCATTTTCTATGACATCATCAGGGGATTTTTTTTTTTACAGACTGAGCACATCTTTTCCGATAGTCGACACATACTTGTTTTTTTTTATAAGAATCAAAAAGTTAATTTGCCCATTGTGGGACCTTTAACAATAAAGCACTACATGAGCTACTAAAGCATGCTCACTCGGCAAATTTGTTCTGTCTCTTTGTGGCCCTGAGATCAGCTAGCAGCCAGTCCAGGCTATGCTTCGCCTCGTGCCCTTAGTCAGACTGTAGGATAGGCCCCAGGCCCCCACAACCCCAAAGGGGAAAAGCGATTGATATAATAGATGCATGGATATTTGTGCATTTTAGACAATGCTCTGTTTCTCTTTTTGGGTAAAATGTTGCAGGCTGTGCCAGAACATGTATTCTGTTACACTGGACTGCAGACACTTGAAAATGTCCCACCAAATCAGATATATAATTTACTTTACATAGAGCAATGATTCTGAAATGGTGTGGCAAGGTACACAGGTAAGTCAAAGACTGCTTTGGGGATTTGTACAAGCTGTTATTTTAACAACGATAAAACAACTAATGACTGAGTCTTTAATTAATTCTCCCTCATTGATCCAATTTCAATATTTGACATTTTTTAAAGTTTGTTGACAAGGTTGTAAATGAGCTGATGATAAATGTTGCTGGTTAATACCTTCATGTGTATTAGTTGTTTGTCAGAAATAATTAGGTAATAGAGGATAAAAATAAATGGACACATGATAACAACTTTAAGAGGCTATTTGACATATGCCTTGAGATGAAGACTTGCCTCTACCTTGGGTGTACCTTGGTTTAAAAAGTTTGTAAACCAGTGTCATAGAATTTGTTCTTGCAGAATATGGGGACCCTATGTGTTATATTTTTATTTGAGTATTTCTTCCTATCTGTCAAGCCAATTTACACAGTAGTTCTGAGAGCTATGTCTTGAAAATGTCACTTCAGACGTCCAATATCTTAATGGGCCAAATTTTTGCTTCTGTGTCATACTTTTTGTCACTAAACAATCAGTTAATACCTACTGAAAAAGATAAAGAAGGCTACGCCTAATTTGCACTATTAGCTGTCGATGTAAAAAAACAAAACAAAACAAAAACATTATCAACATATTTGTGCAATGTCATAACCAGCTAGCTAAACCAAATCATCCTCAATGAAATAAAGCTGAATTTCACCATGCACTGTCATGCTTCACTCGTGCACAAAGAGGATTCACACGCAGAAATGCAAATGGAAAAAGCATCCACGTTTTTCAAAGCAATGGTCTCTTTTGTGCAGTTTTCGCTCCAGATTAAAGCCACCCTGCATCAGTCCATTCAATCACCTCACACCACCCCTATTCTTCCCAGCAGAACAAATGACCTTATTCATAGTGCAGCGTGTCTCATGTCTCACCATATGTGTCTTTGTACGGCGGCACCGTGACATCCTGCAGAGCCTCCGTCCAGCCCTCCTCCTCCGCCTGACTCCTGGACAGCGAGCCCGGGGGACCGGCTCCGCTGCCCCCGCTGTGCCCGCTCTCCTTGTCGCCCCGTTTCTGGTGGTGGTGATGGTGGTGATGGTGTTGGTGGTGGTGCTGCTCCTCCTCACCTGCCTCAGCTATGTAGTTGTCAGAGTCGGAGTCTCCGGAGGTGCTGTAGAAGGGATTGTCACTGCTGTCGTCCCCGGACTCCCCGAACACGTCGTCGGATATCTGCAGGCTCTCATACCGGGAGCGGGCCGCTTCCAGGAGAGACAGCGCCTTCCGCCCGCACTCCGCCATCTCTCTCTCTCTCTCTCTGTAGTGATGCTGCTCTGCTCCCCTCTTCTTACTCCTCACACTACTGTAGTCACGATGTCGCTAAGAGGTGATTTCCTCTAATGTGGTGGGCAGACCCTCCCTTAGCTCGGGTATGAATCTCCCTGCCCTCCCTCCAGGCTCGGATGCAGAGCCCCGGCGGTCAGCAGCGTGTGGAGCCGGGGAGAGCTGTCCGCTTCAAGGGTACTGAAATGTTTCCGCCTCCTTGCTCTGCCCACAGCGCTGCGCACTGGGCAAAATCATCGATGGTTGTAGCTCAGCATCCGGGTTGAGAGAGCTGCAAATTCTCCACACAGAAAAAAAGCGAGAGTAGTGGCTGCTGCTGCATCACCTGACACCACAGCCTGCTCCACTGTCCAATAAAAAGACATCAGATTTCATCCAAATTTAGAGAGAGCGGCTGATAGGAGGTGATGGTGATAGTGTTACAAATTATGTAGAGCCTTTATAATACTCCTTTGTTTTATCATGACTGTACAAAAGCTACCTTGTCAGAGCTTTTTTAAACTATAGAAATGGTTTGTAGAAGGGCTATTCTCATTTAATTTCTGCCAAATGATTAGATTGTTACTAAATAACAGAAAAATATAATATCAATAAATCAAATTTCTTTTATAAGTCACAAGGGGTCGTAAGATTAAACAATTTAAAGGGCCCAATACTGACAAAGGCTCAAATTTAGTGCAGCATTTAACATTTAGAGTTTTTTTTTTAATTGTCTTCAGACGAATTTCTTGCAACAAGAGGGTAAAAACATACTATTTTCTCTTTCTTTACTGTTAGTATTGCAGAAAAGGTTAGATCTGTCCAAAGGCCAGAAAGGTACCCACAATACATAGCTTAAAGGCACACCTATAGTTCAGTAAATTCTCAAGGCACATCCTATTTACATTCACACAGTATATTATCAGTCAGTTTTTTTCTTACAATTGCATACTGAAATCCAACAAACAGCTGCAAATTAAATGTTCAGCAACAAACTCATCAAGGAAATTCATAGATCTCGTTAGATTTTAGCTGTGCTAGCTGTGATATCAAGTAGTGCTTGGATAAATACTCAAGGAACACCTAAACTTTGCATATGCCCCACCACACCAATGGTTGCTATAAAAATATGTGTTTATGACTTATCTACAAACTCGCACCAAACAAGTCCTCCTGACTCTCTGTCCCTTGTTTCACGTTCCAGAAAAAGTCTGCTCGAACAGTCTGTTTGAAAATATACTCATTCAGCTCAGAGTCAGCTTCAGTGGGAGGCAACGTGTAAAAGCCTGTGCAGCCGCAGTAAACATCGGAGCACAGCACCAAAAGCTGAACCCACTAACACTTTTTGAGAGGGTCTAGTCAAAAACAGCTTAGCAATTCACTTTTGTCTAAGGAGTGGAGGAAAGTCTTCAGGTAGTCCTTACAGATGAGTTTAGTGTGTAGTGGGATCTTTCACACAATGTTTATTTATTCACGCCTCTTTTTCAATAACAGTGTCTACAGCAGTTGTGTAGGTTTGGTTTGAGCTGCACTGGTGGGGCCCACAGTGATTTCTTTTTATGGGATGCAATTTTTTTTCACCACTGATTACCTTGAAATTTTAGAAAATAAATATACATCTTTCATCAGAATTATTTAACTGAAACTTATATTTTCAATCACAAATGGAAATAGTAATGCTTAATATGATGAGCAAACATAAGCAGGTAAACCGAAACAAACACAACAAATTGTGTCAGTAATTTCCTGTTGATATTTGTACATGTTTATTTAATTATTTATTTTAAACCTGAAATTGACTTGAAGGTAACTTTGAGTAAGGAGTGGGCACTTGTGACCCTCTGGCTGCCAGCTGCCACATCTGTGGGCAGCTGGTTTGTGAAGAGGCAAAACAGGCTACATTTAAAACTTCATGCACTTGATATATGGTTTTTAAATGTATTTTATTTTATTGCTAAATATCAAACTAATGTGATATCAAACTGCCAAATACATTTTTTGTTTCATAGTATCATATTACAAAATATGCAATTATATGCACAACAAAAGTTTTCTTACACAAAACATAAGACAGAAGTTATTTAAAATCAAACTTTTGCTTTGAATCAGCCTGACTTTAATTCTGCTGCCTCTTAATGAGTGACAAATGTAAATATAACATCAAGCTTAAAGACTGATTATTTCAGTTGGTCTATGACTGCATGACATTGCTGCAGGCTGTTTGATGTCAGTCACAGGGCTACTAAAATAGCATTTTTCCTCTTGGTAAGTGACACATGCAAAGCTCTGAGAAAATTGAATGAATTTTGTTTTGTTTCATTTTTTATATAAAAAACACAGGTTGAGTCACATGGGCTGCAAATATTAGCACAAAAATGTAGGGTCCTCTGAGCTGCTTCAAATAACCCCAACATCAGAGCAAGACTTGTTTTATCATTATCCCTTTCATATTAATCTTTATTACATATTTAATGTGACAAGCCCTTTTTCCCAATACAAATAATCTCTTTGGTTTTCCTCCACTTAAATGAGAAAACTACCAACAGCTAAAAAAAAGATAAAGAACGAAAGTGTTAGACAGAGAATTATTTTTTCTGAAGGATTGAAATACATGTATATCAGGTATAATCTGAAAAAAACACAAAGATCTAGACATAATGCAGATGCTGATTTTGTTAGCTCATTGAATTATTTAGCTCATTTTAGATGGCAATCTTGATAAACAGTTTTTTGGATCTAACTGGTACATGTTTTTCCAACTATATGAGTATAGTTTGCTAAGAATGTGAAGTTTGTTCGGAAGTTGTTTATATTTCTCATTAATGCTTTTTTTGGTTTTTGTTACATAAGTCAATGGCTCCGTAAAAAACTAAAATCAATGTCTCCTTACCTTTCTTTACTTTTATCTGTACCACTTGCTGCCTTTAGGGGGCGCAGAAGTAAACTTGTAACCCCCTCGTGCTTCCTGTGGTTCTTCTTCGTTTGTGTGCTTGCCATGTTTGCGGAAGCTAGGTGACAAAAGCTAGCTGAAGGGTTATAACTTTATCTTCCGTTTCGTTGTGGCTGAGTTTTATTATCCACAATGAACCTACCGAAAGGACCAGACTCGTTGTGCTTCGATAAAGATGTGTTTATGAAGGTAAAATAGACTCTTACATTTACGTTTATCTCTGTGCTGACGTTAGCTTGTGCTGTCAAACTAGCCAGCATTAGCTATTTAATTTACTGACACTACTCCTCGGTCTTAGATATCTGTCTATCTGTCTGTTTAATGTGGATTATTCCAAGATTATAGGCATTTTAAGTTAGCTTATGTACTAATAAGAAGTTGACTACGGCAGTCTGTTATCTTTTAGTGCATACATGACACAGCTTAATAGTAGTAAACGACGTTAACATTGAGTAAAAGCCTCATAGCTGTGTGTTCTCTCCATGATTTACCTCCCTAAAAGACACCGTTTTTGGAATATGTTTAGTGTTACATGCATAGGTGAATACCAGATGTTGTTATCCCACTGAGTCTCCCAGCTTTGTCTGATCCAGCCTTGTGCTGTCTGTCTGTCTGCAGGATGATTTTGATGTTGACCAGTTTGTGGCGGAGTGTCGGAAGCAGGTCCAGCTGGAGGAGATGAGGGAGGACCTGGAGCTCTACTACAAGCTGCTGAAAACTGCCATGGTCGAACTCATCAACAAGGACTATGCCGACTTTGTTAACCTCTCTACTAACCTGGTTTGTAGTTCCACAAACACCGTTGTTAGGTTGTCTACATTTTCAATACATGTAATATTACCTTACGTTATGAGGTGATTCTTTCGGTTTAATGACTAGTAGTATTAACAGCTATCCAAGCCTTAAAACCTACTGCATACTGCTATTTTAGAGACAGACATGATGGAGAAGAATACATCATATAATTCGGATAGCCTGTAGCAGAAATACCTTGTAATGTTTGATGACTGAAAACAAAAAAAAATACCCATCACAGGGTGCCTAAAACTTGTATCTTTGTGGCTGCTGTAGTTTAACAGGTGTCACTATCTTTTGAACTTTATTGTTATGAATTAAGAGCTTAAAATTGGTAATCCTGACAAGCCCATGTTGTGCACATTTAATTGACATCCAGCAGTTAAGTGAACAAGGATAAGGAGGGCTCATTTTAATCCACTGTTTACAAAGTAAGTTTTTTCAGTAATGTTGGTGTCCACTTGCCTTTGTGCCCAAGCCAAGAATGAAAAGATCCTTCACAGACTTGTTGGCCAAACATATTATCTTGTGTTCTCAAAATGTCAACTTTAGACTCTTGAAATCAGTAACATCAGTAAATATGATCCTGCTAAACCTTGAAAAACTAAAGTAATACTCTGATACGTTTTGATACTTGTTGATGCCACATTCTTCAGAATGATACTGAGACTGAGATTTCACTTTTAATGTAATGACAAGACCTAAAGCATTCAAAACAAAGCGTGTCAATTTTTCAAGATGTTCACAGAAAAAGAATAGGAAACCTGCACACTGTCAATATGGTGCTTCCCTTGGCAGTACTTTGGCACTCATTTCTTAAGCAATCAGTCCTCAGTTTAGTGTAGTAGTAATACAATTCTTCAACTGTTATGCAACATGCTGTTGAAAAATAAGTGCATTGCACTTTGTTAATATTTTAACGTAAATGGGGTAGTTTGTAGGTAGGTTATTTCCATTCTTAGAGTTTGTTCTCTTGCTGCAGGTGGGCATGGACAAAGCCCTCAACCAGCTTTCTATTCCATTAGGACAGCTGAAAGAGGAGGTCATGGTATGTATTCTTATAAGTAAATTCAGAGAACATTTAAGAATTTCAAGTATACACTTAGGCACTTTTCTGGCTCTTTTTCTTCGCAGAGTCTACGGTCTTGTGTCAGTGAGGTGATTGAAGCTATAGACTTACAGCTTACCAAACAGGAAGATCTGCAGAAAAAGAAGGTTTGGTTCTTTTCAGTTTATTTGCTTTCATAATTTAATGAATTTGTATTCATCATTGAATTTCCCATAATTGGATCTCCTCATAGCAAAAGTCACTGTGACAGTTGAAGTAGTTTAAGCCCTAAAATCTGATCTACATGGAATATAACAAAGCCATTTCTTTTGATGCATCAGGTATGTGTCCTGAGGCTGATTCAGGTGGTGCGTTCAGTGGAGAAGATTGAGAAGATCCTCCACTCCCAAAACTCAAAAGAGTCAAACTCTCTGGAAATCAGCAGGTAGGAAAGTGGCACACTAACAAACCCGCTTAGTTGATGAACCTGTTTTTCAGAGAGTGCATGGTATTTATTTTATGGAGGAAGTTTCAATGTTTACATTAGATTATTTGCTTCTTCCAGGACTGGCTAATAAGTCCACCATGGATAGACTTGTAGGCAGCAGACTGAGTAATTTTTACCTTATGCTTCTTTCAAGGTTTAGGAGAAATATATACCATACATGTATAGATAACTACCTTGAGCATTTAGGTGAATTACAAAGGTTACAGCTAATCCTTCAGGGAATAAGATGCTTAACTTCTCAGACTCATTCAGCCTCCCACTTTTAATATTCATACTTTTATTTTCACTTCCACTGTGGATGTGTACTGATAGAAGAACTTAACCCCTTCTTATTTTGTGTGTGGAGGTCGTATCAGAGATGGGAGCACACATAGCTAGCGTGGCTGTGCAGCACTTTGTGTGTCCTAAATGCTTATTTGAACCTTGGGGTGTGCCCTGCCCTTTTGCACTCCCTCAAAGCTTGATTACTCTGTGAAATGACACAAATGTTATGTTCCCGCAGAATTACTGTGTATGTGTTCAGGTGTTCTGAGGACAGAGCTTCACTGCAGCCCTTTGGCGTTATTGTTAACTTTCTGTCTCTGTGTACACAGTCCTCTTCTTGCTGGTCAGATCCTGGAGAGAATTGCAACTGAATTTAATCAGCTGCAGTTCCACGCTGTACAGAGCAAAGGCATGCCTCTGCTGGACAAAGTCAGACCTGTAAGTTGAAATATCTGTCAGACCATTGATAGACTGACAGGTACTCATTTGCTTAATCAGTTCGTCAGATTATTGTCTAATGTCAGTCAGTGTCAATCAATCAATCTGTCTTAGTATGATCCAAAAAAATAATGTGAAAGACAGAAAACACTCTGCCTTTGTCTGAAAGGGCGAAAACATTTTATTTTATTTCCTTGTCATGTATGTAACTATTTTTTATTCTCTGTCAGCGTATTGCAGGAATCACCTCCATGCTGCAGCAGTCTCTGGAAGGTCTGCTTATTGAAGGTCTGCAAACATCTAACGTGGACATGGTACGTCACTGCCTGAGGACATACGCCACGATAGACAAGACTCGAGATGCTGAGGCCCTGGTGGGACAAGTGCTAGTCAAGCCATACATGGACCAGGTAGCTTGTGCTACACATGCTGTGATACTCTGGAGAAGCATTTAAGGCTTTTCTGAAGTTTTTCAGGGATGTAGGAACAGTCTCTCATATCCACTGCTTCTTACAGGTGATAATAGAAGAGGTTGTCAAGTCCAGTCCAAATGGTCTCCAGTTGATGTACACAAGATTGTTAGAGTTTGTTCCTCATCATTGCAGACTGCTCAGAGAGGTCACTGGTGGAGCTATATCCAGGTATTCATGTTATCATGATGGTAAATTCACTGTGGCATGCTTACATCAAGAAGCTATTTGTGCTAAAATTCTTCTTGCCTAACTGGAATAAAAAATTTACAAATTCATCTTAACCATAAAATCTGCATGTTGATCCCATACTTCTGATGTTTATTCATTTTGCTCATAAATTAAGAAAACATTATGTGTCATTAATCAAACACACACCAGAAAACAAGGTCAAACTTTCAGAGTCTTATAAGATACTACTCATAAACGAAGCACAAGAAAGTCTTTTTTTAGCATGCTGGTTTCATTAAATGTCAACTTTCTCCTATCAAAGTGACAAAGCTGACATCGTGCCAGGTTATGACTTCTTGGTGAATTCTGTGTGGCCTGAGATAATCAAAGGTGTCGAGGAGAGGCTGGCCTACCTCTTCAACCCAGGAAACCCTGACATATTCTTTGAGGTACAGCCACAGTTTATGTTTTTTATATGGTACATCGTCACATAATTTATCATCAGAACGATAGTTAAACTTTTGTGCCTGTGTTTAATGTCAACTCTCTTTTCTGTTTTTGCAGCGTTACAGTGCAAGTATGGAGTTTGTGCGGAAATTTGAGCGTCAGTGCAGCTCACAGGCTAGTGTAAAGAGACTGAGAGCTCACCCCTCACATACTAGTTTCCACAACAAATGGAACCTGCCTGTCTACTTTCAACTACGGTACAGTAACCGAAATGCCATCTATCTACAACGCCTGTAGGTTAGATGGTGGACAATACAACCCATGTGGAAATAATGAAATAAGGGAGCATTAAGGGAGATGTGGGCTGTACCATGCTCCCTGTTTTCAGCATCAGTGCAGTTTGGGGGCTTTTACCTTTATTAGGGAGACTGTCCTCTCCATCCCTCTGAACCAAAGCACATGAGTTTGTTTGTAAATATTGAAACTATAAATTATCCAAGGAAATGTAAAACCTGCTCACAATTGCACTCCAGCACATAACAGTCTTGCATTTCTTCATTTTTTATCTGTTTGCAGTGGTTTGGGGTTGAAATTAGTCCTATCAGCTTAAATGTTCATTGGAGTCCTGCTAAAGTTGAATTTCTGCATAGCATGTATTCTTGAAGAAGATCTACTTTAAGGACCCAAGAGGCAAACTGATAAAAAATTGCAGCCTGTCTGCATTTTTTAAAGAAAAGAGACAACTTGGCAGATATTTGCAAGTCTAACAAAGCCCAAATTTACAAGAATCTGGAGTTTTTATGCAAAATGATGACAAAGTATAGATGTAAATTAGAATTGGTGTCAGCACATTACTAAGCATGACACTGGACCTTGACTCTGGCTATTGATCTGTGTGACAGAGGCGAGCAGTTCTTTTGTGGTTACTGTTTGTGTCCTCATTTCACAATACAAACTCACATGGTACAGCTTCACTGGAAGGTCCAGAGTTTACATTGCACAGACGTCACTGGTCCAGCTGATCGTAAATGTATTACATGTTAAATATTTGATCTACCTCACTCTGTTTTTATGTTGTTTGTTTTGTAGGTACAAGGAAATAGCAGGAAGTTTGGAGAATGCCATAAGTGACGGACTAGAGGCAGCCCCAGGTAGAAATTTCTCCTCCATTGTGATCAGTGAGGTTTGATTAATGTCACATAAACTGTCCTAACATGTTTTTATCCATGCCCAGCTGGCAGTGCCTACCACCTGCAGGTATCTGAGGTGTTGTGGTCCTGCATACTTCGATGCTGGTCGGACAAAATCTACCTGTCACCTCTGGCCCATCGCTTCTGGAAGCTCACGCTGCAGCTTTATGCACGATATGCCAAATTTTTAGATGAGGTGAATAAAGCAAAGCAGGACCAAAGATATAATTTAGGAGATCTAAATAGCCTCATTATTGTGAGCTGAATTTACTCTTAATCTCATTTGGTGTCCTCACAGGTTTTGACAAAGTCACCCACTCCAGAAGTTCCCAAAGAGCCAACCAGGCCTCTGCCGAGCTCTGCCTCCTCCACTTCCAGCCGAACATCATTGGAGGAGGGCGGTAGTGAGAGTGGGAGTCCTGCCTCATTGTCCACCAAGCAGCTAGTGTACATTGCAGCTGATGTCCAAAAGCTTCAGGAACAGGTAGGAACAGAAACTGCAGTTATGGCCAAAATATGAGACGAGTGTTTTCCATTTAGGCACACCTGATTGATGGGCTTGTCTAATATTCATGATCTAGACCAGGGGTCTGAGATTGTGTTTGGAGACAGATGTTTCTAAGTCACTTTATGTCGGGCCAGAACATAATTAGAGGTTAAAATATGGGGATTACTGGTATTAAAAACTCTCCCCTTGTTTTCCTAAACATAAATAATTTTACTTAATTTTGCCTCTATAAGCGTTAAATAATGTAGGAGAGAGAGAGAGAGGGAGAGTGAGGAAAGAGTGCTGGGGCGATCAACACTGTCTCCATGATGAACAGAATAAGAAAGAGACAAAAAACATGAATCAAATGTCTATACCCTGTTTGTGTTATGATAACTGCTAAACTTAGGTCATTAACACTGAACAATCTCTTGACAAATCAGTGGGATTTATCAGGAGCAAATGTATGAGATTCTGTTTATCTCTTACATGTGCATTGTGCACTTCTGAATGTTTCTATGAAACAGCATCAATCAGTGGACAGTCTGCTCCTGTCTGATCTGCTCTCATAAACTAAGAAACATAAGAATAGATTATAAAACACATTTTTCATCTCTTTTTCAATTGTTCCACATGTTATGGCTCTCTCCATGCTTTTTATTTCTCTTCTGCAGCAGTCTCATCAATGGCTGCCTTTAGGTTCATAAGAAATAAAACATACCCATAATTACTTGAAGAAGGGCTCACACAAGGTGAGCTCTGTAACATCAGGTTCAGCGTCATGTGAAGCAACCTCTCCTGAACGTTTTTGGTTTCTTTGTGTGTTGCCCCTATTCGTAAACCCTATTTGCAAAAGTATTTCTAACTTGCAAACTCAATTTAATTTGGAACCAGAACGTTTAAATTTATGCATTAGAATAAATCCTCTCTCTTTTTTAACAGATACCAGAGTTGTCAGCAATGGTCAGACAGAGACTGGAAGTGAACAGATTTACAAACTTTGCCATCATAGAAGGTGAGAAATCCATTATTAGATTAGAGGTTTTGCTGCTCTCCAGTTTCTCTTAGTGTTTGTTCGATCCTACTTTTCGGGACTGTGGATGTGAAACGTAGAATAAATAAGAATTAGGATTTTCTAGAAACTTGGACTCTCGAGTATTTCACTTGTGTTCACTGTTGATTGATTTTAAAGTACAATAATTTTTGATATTTCAATACTTTATCTGTTTCCCACTTGTTTTATTGAACATTTTTAAAGAAATGTGCTCATTCACGTTGAAAAATGTTCTGATATTTAACAGGATCTCTAAACACAACATCGGTCACAAAATAATCTCAAGATGTATGTTGAATCTTAATATTCCTTCTGTATTGATCTGATCTCAGATGCTCTGTTGGACTCGAGGACTTGCCTGTCGAGTAGCATTCCCACTCTGAACACTAAGATGACTCAGCATTTGACTGAACGCAGCTGCCGCTTCCTAAAGAGTGCCTCAGAGGTCCCTCGACTCTACAGAAGGACTAATAAGGTTATTAAAGAAGCAAATATGCACACATTTATTGTTCTCTCTACTGTATGTTTCATAACATATTACGTCTTTGAAAAACATTGCTGGCCTTAGTTAGACAAATACCATTGGAAGTATGACATGGCATATATATTGTTTTCTTAATGGAAAGCGATACAAAAGGTTACATTTACATTTCTATGTGCTGCCTGGATTTGATAAAAAGTAGATGATGCACTATAATACATGGATGAAGCATATTGAACTTATTTTGCTGTAGAGAATATTAACAAACAAGTCAACATTTTGGTATATGAGCAGGAATACTTCTCATGTATGTATTTGCCAGTAAAAAACTTAATAGGCATTTATTGATCTTGTTAATATACACTGTGTGCTTTTGGTTGTTGAAGAAAGAAATTGACATCAGGCACAAGTTTTCTGTAGGTTGAATGATGTAGCTCTCTGACCTCTTGAAAGATGATTGTGAAAGTGCCACCTTGGAAAAGCACTGTTAACATGTGGTACAAATAAACCAATAAGATTTCTGTTAAATTCATATATAAATGTACTCTTTTCCTCCAGGGGGGGGAGGCATTTAAGGGCTCTTAAGGCATTAGTATGACTATAAAGAAATTAGAGAACAAAAATTACAACCAGTAAAGGCAGTGCTGAATAAGAAAATAGAAACATAATTGAATTATGCAGTTAATGGCAAAAATATGAACATGAAATAAACACTTCAACAGAACCAAATGAAAGGTTCAAAATGAATTTTTTTAAGAGATTATAAGGCAATGAAAACCAAACACTAGGTGATAATAGGAAACTAGAAGGAACAAGAGCTATATTGAAGTCGAGGATTACCAAATACCAACATACTCAACAGGTTTCATTTTTTTGTGTTGTGTTGCATAAGATGATGAATCAGAATGTTTTACTCAAATGATCCTGTACGAAAGGCATGCATCCAATAGTATTTTGTAAAGTGTTTTTCTGACAAAGCTGCATCCCTCATTTGATCCCACACTTTAAAAAAAAAACTATACAAAACGCAGTTTCCTTTAAAAGGCGGTTGCAGGCAGAAATGTATCAATGTCCAACCTGAACTTCCAAAACTCCTTTAATGTTCTACTAATGTTGAAATTAAAATTGTTCCAATCAAATGTTTTTAGTGTTGGTGCTGTAAATAAACCATTCTCTTGATCAGGAGGTGCCCCAGCGTGCCTCAGCCTACATGGATAACGCCTTACGTCCGTTACATCAGCTGCTGACTGACTCGTCAGGGCTCGTTACCCCCGCCACTGCGCAAGAGTGGCTACGAGTTGCACTCTCTGAGTGCACACAGAGGTGAGCAAATAAACACACATCTGTAAGCATTAACAGTATGGCCTGTTCTTGTAGTGTTTGCAGAATTACCTCTTTGATTCAGTTCAGCTTGAAGACTTGACTTCTCATGTTTAGTTGTACTTAACTGACTTTTGCTTTAACTCACCGTGTCTTCATCCAGCATACATGTGCCATCTTTCTTGTGTGCAGGTACTATGAGACAATATCTGAGGTACTGAGTTCAGTGAGAAAGATGGAGGAAAGTCTGAAGAGACTAAAACAAGCCAGAAAAGGCGCAAGCACAACCACAACAGCAGGAGCAAACGGTGGACCCACAGACGACAGCAAGATCAGACTTCAGCTGGCACTGGATGTGGAGTACTTAGGAGAACAGGTAGGTGGGCAAGCACAAATGGCTAAGAAATGATTTTTCTTTAAGATTTAGTTTTGAGCTTTTTGAAGCAGCATTTTGAAGGAGAGGGCAGTGGATAAAGTCAGGACCTGAGGAGGGGGGGTTAGAGTATTACATGCAGAACTCAAGCCTCAAGTTGCACAGGGCCCTGGTCGCCCATGTTGAAGACAACAACTCCCCTACATGTGGTGCATGGACATTACCATTAGGCTGTTCGTGCTACAGGCTAATAAATTCTGAAACTTAGAATTTAGAAACTGCAGTGTAAACTCAAAAGAATACAGTTTTTTTTATCTTTATTTGTGTCATTGTATGTCTCAGATCCAGAAGATGGGTCTTCAGCCAGCCGACATCTCCATGTTCACCACTCTGATGGATCTTGTGAAAGAGGCCCGAGAGCTTGCTGAACAGAACCAGTGACACTTTTTCACTGTGATGACTGAAATCAAATAAGAAATTGCACTCAAACCTGCATTCTCTAAAGTCATGAGGAGGGAACCAAAGGTTTGGTTTCGCATTTTGATGATTGAACCAGAAGGATGTAGGTCATAAAGCAACACCACTGGGATCTTTTATAACAGCCTAACTGCAACATTGGGAGGAGGATATGATCTTTTGTAATCCTTCTGTAGGCTTGTTAAGAAATGGGACAACTATTATTTTGATTATTTTTTTCAACAAAATAACTGATGATAAGTGCTTCTATGATACTCTACTTTTTACAGAGTTCATAATACTGATCATATGTTGGGGAAAAAAAATAAAATCTGTACTCTTAATGAAAAATGAATGTCTGCCACTTGGTGAAGGATATATCTGAAAGAGAAAAATCTTGTAAATATGTGAAAATCTAAGTTTGTATATTATAATATCTTTAACATTATATGTAACATAACTTGGGAAATAAAATGAAGAACTTTGGTCAGAGTTGTATTTCTGTGTCTTATCCTGACTTACACACACTGAACACACACTAAACACACTACCTGGTCGAACTGGATTTAACTTGGCAGATGGGTACGAGCCCCTTGTTGGATAATTACTGGGTGATTGTCTTTCAACTGGCAACAAGTTATTAACCCCAGCTGATGCAATGACTAGCTTCTCATTTCTTAAACATCAATGTTGAAAAGACGTTAGTCTGTTTAAGAAGGGTCAAATCATTGGAATGCATCAAGCAGAGAAAACATCCAAGGAGATTGCAGAAATTGCTAAAATTGGGTTAAGAACTGTCCATTGCATTATTAAAATCTGGAAGGATAGTGGGAAACTATCGTCTTCGGGCCAGGGCTATGATCTGAGGTTGCTGCTGCTGGGTCAGATTCAAGGTTCACCAACATTATGTGCACACAGAATGAGGTCAGCTGACTACCTGAATATGCTGAATGAGCAGGTTATTCCATCCATGGATTTTTTCTTCTCTAATGGCACAGTTATATTCTAAGATGACAATGACAGGATTTCATTGGGCTCACAATATGAAAGAGTGGTTCAGGGAGCGTGAGACATCATTTCACACATGGATTGGCCACCACAGACTCCAGACCTCTGCCCCATTGAGAATCTTTTGGATGTGCTTGAGAAGGCTTTGCCTTGGTCCAAATCCCATCATCAATTCAAGATCTTGATGAAAAATTAATGCAACACGGGATGGAAATACATCTGATATTGAAGAAGCTTATCGAAACAATGCAACAGCGAATATGTGCTGTACTCAAAGCTAAAGGCAGTCCAAAAAATGTAAAAGTGCATTACCTTTTTTTTGGTGGCAACTTTTTTGGCCAAGCAGTGTGTATAAATATGTATAGTGGTGAGTGTAGAGCTTGTATAGCAGTGTACATTTACTGTCCTCAAGATAACACAACACAACAAAAGTGAGTACACCCCTATGTGAAAGTGTCCAAATTGGGCCTAATGTCAATGTTTCGTGTGGCCACTATTTTTCCTTAGCACTACCTTAACCCTCTTAGACATGGAGTTCACCAGAGCTTCACCATGACCACATCATGGAGCTAACTGCACACCAGTACACAAAGTAAGGTCCATAAAGACATGGATGAGGGAGTCTGGCGTAGAAGAACTAGACTGGCCTGCACAGAGTCCTGACTTCAACTTGACAGACAACCTTTGAAAGGAATTGGAACAAAGACTTCGAGCCAGGCTTCTCAACATACATCAGTATCTGACTTCACAAATGCTCTCCTGGAAGAGGGTCAAAATTTCACATATTCATGCTCCTAAACGTTGTGGAAAGTCTTCCCGGAAGAGTTGAAGCTGTTACAGCTGCAAACAGTAACATCATATTAAACCTCTGAATCAAGAAGGGGATGCTTCTCAAGTTCATAATGTGTGTAGGCAGACGAGCTAATACTTTTAGCAATATACAGTATTTTCTTTATTTGTAATGTGTTTGTTCTAGACATAATTGCTAGCATGTATGATGTTAATAACAGAGTAAACAAAGAATAATCAACCCTTTTTTTGGGTCTGCATGTTAGTAGATTGTTTATTTTATCGAAACAACAGTTCCCTTGGAAGTCAGTTGTGGAAGTTTACGAAGGGAAAAAGCTTAGATATGCAGACATGGAGCCAGAAGCTGAACAGTGAGGATGGAAAGTCAGTGTTTCATAGCAAGATCACTGGTGTTATTGCTTAAAGAATTGGGTGTATGAGGACAGGGTCAGTGAAAGACATATAATCTTGGTAGTTAAAGAAATTTTGTACTAGTATGGTGGGCAATATAAGTTAGTTATGTAGGGAGGTGACTCTGGGATACCAGAGTTCACTGGCCAGCTTCTTCGAGGTGTCATTGGGACTAATTGGATGAAACGCATACAACAGGAGGTTCCCGATGACTCAAGTGATGTTGTGGCTCTCTCTGCTCACCAGTCTATGGAGCAGAGTTGGAGAGCTAAGAGGTCTGGTGGTAGACCAGATAGCATTGGCATGGTCACTAACTGGTAGTTCGGTAGTAACAGAGCCTCAGTTAAATGTGATGATGCTGGGGCAATGAAGGGCCATGCAGTAGATTTTAACTCAGAAATCGATGTTGATACTGGGGGGTAACGGGTCTCTTTACCAAATGCTTATCCTTTCATTATGGCACAAGTACCTTGGGTTTCTTTTGATTAACAATCATCGTATACAATGGAAATGGAAAATAGACTTGTGGATCTATATAAGGTGGTGTGTCACTCTTTCCATCAGCTGAACATTTAGGACACTTACCGTTGTCGTGTCATTTTATGGTGGTACACTGAGCATGAAGACTGGTGCTCCATCATTTTCAAAGCAATTCATATTCTGTTTTTTATTTCAGAAAATATGCTGATATGGGATATTTTGACGATTCCATCTCCAGAGTGTTTGGTATTAAAGGCATTGATTAAAAAAAATAACAAGAAACCCTGATAAAAAAAACACTTTCTAGCCTTGATGAAATTCAAATTTTATTACAGCAATTACAAAAAATATCAAAACAAAAATAAACTCTTAGTTACAATATACAATGTACTAGTAATTCTTCAAAGAGGGTCTTGGATACTGTTCCTACTCTATGGAAAAATACTGTACAGAACTTTGCTTAAGGAATATTACAGAGGTATAACAAAATTAAGGTCTTAAAGGGCTCAGTTTAAGGTAAAAAGGTTTTTATAAATACTTACTGGGAACCTATATATAGTTTGTGAAAAGAGCTTCAGCAAAAATAAAACACATGAATACTAATAGAATCTTTGTGAGCAGTAGTGCCTGCTTCATGTAACATGTTTAAGTGTATGATCCAAACAAAATGTCACAGTATCATTTCCAGCCCCTTGATAAACTTAAATATCAAGGGATAAAGCGCACTGTAATAAATGACCTGTTGTCTTAAATTTCACATCAGGTTTTGCTGGATGGTTCTAGAGAGTGGGGTTGGTAATCTTCCCCAGCATGAGGATGGCGTTTGAGTCACCTTCAATAACGGAGAAAAAGAACGGCCGGTTGATGGACAGTTTCAGTGGTACTCCCTCTTCCTGGGTTGTTGCCTGAGGTTCTGCTCCATCCTCTGTCATCTCAAACGTAACCTTGTTGACCGCCTTAAAATAGACAGAAAGAAATGTTGAGCACCGACATGCATATTCATCATAATTTTTTTGTTATATAATGAAAAGATGAGGACCCACTTTGTTTATATTGAAGGATTTGTTGTTGCTGAGTTGGCTGAAATCCGCCTGGGAGCCCAACAGTTGAACCTCAATCTCTGGGTTGATGGCGGTCAGTAGGTCGTGCATGTCAATCACAGATGATATGGAGAACTTTGGCAGTGTGAGCTCCAACAACCTGACATGGTAGACAGTAAGGTAGAGGGTTATAAGTTTAAGAATTGAAGACATATAAATGGGAAAAATTGGTTAACTGCAGGAGAGGGAGGGAACCAATCATGCTGAACTATGGGAAGATATTTAGCTTGGGCAATCATTAAGACTTCTATGTTTTCATGATTGCTTTTCAAGTAGTTTTCTGCTGGATAACCCTGGACTCTGCGAGTTTGTGTTTTCAGACATCATTTGAAGTTACTCTAGAGGAATGTTCTGATATAGCATACCCCTCCAAAAAAGTTTGCAAGTGTTATTTTGGTTGTTTATGTCTTTCCTTAAATACAACCAAATGGTATTGTATTTTATATCGTTTGAAAGCGTGATTAGTCATTTTACAGTGGGATACAACATGTCAGGATCATACATTAGTGGAATGAGCAACATAGCTATGGGGTATCCTCCCCCAGCCGCAAAAAATAAATAAATAAATAAACAAATAAGAAAGAGAGGGTCAAAACACGTCTTTTCCTGGAAGAGGGCCTATGGCTCCTCAGTGAAGTGACACCCACTTCACAGTCCGATTTTGACCTCATCAGTCTCTAAGAGCTTGGTCCTAATCTTGGAATCAGGATTGACACCGAGTAATGCTGCCACTCTGCATACCAGAACATCTGCTTTCAGTTGCAGGAAAATTTGCACATTTCTTGGGTGCTATCCACATGTTAAGCTACTCATTCAATGAAAGCCTGATTCTTACAATCATTACATGATTTTCATTGTGAAGATGAGTAACTTGGTTTCCTAATGATTTAAAATACAACCTCAATTGATATTATTAAAGGGAGAAATAATTGGCTCAATTGGAATTGGCACAAAATCTAAACCTGGATTGATCAAGTATTGATTTTGTAGCAGCTGGGATAATTATACGCTGACTTACATTATCTTTTGTAGAAAAAATCCTGAACCAAATCCAAATATTACTTACGCCCAGTAATTATTTCAATAATTGATCCATAATGATTAAAGACTGTAATTCAATAATTTGTAATTAATTTATTTTGGTGTAGATTAGAACAAAAACTTTGATCGATTAGATTAGGAGCAGATAAGCTGTTTTAAATAACAACACTCACCCCTCCTGAAGTCTCTGATTCCAGTCATACATATCATCTGTGGTCAGTCTAGACTCTATGTCACGCAGGTTAGCCCCCTCATGAGGCAGGACGATCAGCATGTAGGACCGTTTGCTGAGGGACAGCTTCACAAATGTGCAGCGACGAAGCTGTGTGTCAAAAGGAACATTTTACAAACTGGCACTGATCAGACTTTAGAAATGCAAACTCGACAATGTGTATAAACAGATGGTACTCCTGAACTCAGATTTACCTTATCATTTAAGTAGTGGTACCGTCCCGTGTGTGTCATCAGTGGAGCCATAACTGTGGTTGTTTCATCCACGTGAAACTCCTGCATGGAGGTCCTCTCCGGCTGGAAGGCTGTCCTCCAGTTACCTAAGCAGACACAACAAAACCAATCAGGTACTGCATTACATCAAAGTACTGAAACTACAGTCGACTTCAGGGGTTTCAGTTTCATATGTTAGAGTCTGGCACCATTAACGAAGCCAAATCTGTCTGTGAGTAGCAGCTAGCACTAGCATGTGTATATTCATATAGAGAGCAAATTGTTATCACTGTAGATGATACAATATTTCCAACATCTTCATCCACATAAAAATGCAGTCTTAAATAATGTGTCTGACCTGACAATTTCCTTGCAATACCTCTGTGAAGACTCTTTAATTTTGAATCATTCCACCAATCTGCAGCAAGACCCACTCTTACTTGCGACTGTGTTAACTGGTGTAAACTGTGCGTTCCTTATAAATGTCACTCTATTTAGTTCTCAATCCAAGACGTATCTGATGATCTTATTCTGTTATTATAATTGAAAAAGGAAAAATGAAGCACTTGCTAGTTTCATCATCTGCTGGAATAGCTACCAACAAACAATGGCTGAATGTCTATAAATGATCATCAGAACCCCAGGTATCATAATAAAAATTGTCAGTTGTGTTGTCAGTGTTGTATAAACCAACAACACAGTGGGAAAGCAACTGTTTGTCGATGTGTAAACATAGTTAAGTCCTGTTGGCAAAGTCAAACCCAGCAAAATTAGAGTTCTGATGGCCAGTGCCTTAAGTCCATACGCGCCATGTTCAAGTATGGAGGCTCTTGTGGCCTGCAGCCCCTTTCCCATTTGTCTCCCCCCTTTTTGCTACTTTCTGACCCTATAAGCTGTCTCTCTCTATCAAATAAAGGGGACTCCCCTCCTCCATAATGACCGACAAACCATATCTTGTTCGAGAGCACAAACCCCTGCCATCAGTTAAAAGACATTGAAAAATTCCAGGATCCACATCCAGATTCCAATCATCCCCAAAATCAGTCACGTCTTTCTTCTGACATGACCAACTTCCTTAAAAATGTCCTAAAATTATTTGAGAACTTCCCAGTTTTTGCAAAAATGGCAAAACTGCCCAATCTTGCAAATCTGTCAACAACTCCTTAAAAAATTCCCGGATCTATATCTGGATTTAGTTCACCACCAAACTCTTATCACTTCTTTCTTACACCATGACCAAATATCCCTGAAAATTCACCCAATGTTTGCTAGTTTCCTGGTTATCCTGTTCACACCTGCACCACCCACTAGCAACATGCCCTCCTTGAAGGGGACTGCCAAAATGTTGGCCACAGCACATCTCTCATATGAACAGAGATAGTAACGCAACATGGTGATGTCATACATCAGAGAAACCAGTACACAGTGAGACATTACAGGCCCACAGTTTCCCCTTTGAAACTGGCAGGAGTTTTCAGGGAACTGAGATGTGTTTAAGTAAGCCTGAATGGCATTTTGGAGAGTAAGAAAGACCAAAGCACGGGAAAAAAACACTCTGATTAGTGAAGTTAGAAAATGAAGCACCACCCTCAAGTGTTTGAAAAAATAAAGGCATCATGAGAGTGCCATTGCTACAGTTTTTCAAGTGTCAACTTGAGGATAGTGCCAAAGTCCTAGAATGTCATGCTTGATTTGTAATTTGTGCCTGTGCCATTTGGATGTGTTACTATGACTATATTTATTTCTTATGCAGTCTATGGCTCAAATGTCATACTTTGAGTCTAGTATTGCAGAGCTATAGCAAAACAGAGAAAGATACTGACCTTGGAAGTTGAAGGAAGTGAGAAACAGGAGGTCACTGTTGGGGTTCAGATTGTTGAAGATGCTCTTTAATTTCCCTCCTGATGTCTTCTCAACAAAGCTGTTCACTAACTGCTCAGCTTCTTGAGGCTTGGAAAAGTCAACACCGCGGATGAAAGAGGAGTCTGAGAAGTCCTGTGTGCCTTGAATAACATCTTCAGAAAGTTGAACGCCCTGGCGAGGGAAGGCCCACACCTGAGTCGTGATTTCGTCTTTTGGTCCATCGTCCACCAGGGAGTTGATGTTATGCAGGGTCTTGAGGACCCTGTGGCCATCTACTAAGGACACGCAGTCCTCTGGATCGGTGCCACTGCTCAGGCCCAAGAGAAGCTGGAAGGAGTAGGAAAACATTAACCTCTGTGATTGAACTTACAAGACTTGGTAAACAAAGAGATGGTTGAATAAATTGGAAACCCCAGAAATTTACAGGTTTGCGACATAGTGGTATCACAGGTTGGCCAATATTTATTCAAGGTGACACAATCAATATTTAGAAGGTCAAAAATAGCTAAAACAAACCTGGAATAAGCTTGCAGTCCTCTTAGATGCTCCCAAGTAGAAGGTCACCAGAGACCCGAAAGTGTTTACTGGTGAGAGCAGAGTGTTGGTACTGTCCTGCCTGCTACTGAGAGCCTTGTACATCCTCAAACCCAGAGAGTTCAAAAGCTCTGCCAGAACCGCTGTCCTCACCGTGATGTTCTGCTTCTGTGCATCTACTTTTGATAAGTCCCTACTGTCTGGGGTTAGGACTTCAATATCAAGGGGTGCAACTGGTAGTGTCCTCAGAGGTTTTGGTGTTTGGGGATGAAGGGTCTCGCAGCTAACATTTTCAGCTGCGAAGAGGTGAAAGGGGTGAATGTAGACACGGTTTGCTTGGCTTCTTGAGAGGAAGCAACAAAGTAGAAGAGCTAAAAGTGATGACTGCAGGATCTTCATCTTTTCTTTTAGTTTGTTGTAGATGATTCCCACTGTGGAGAGAGACAGAGGATTTTGCTTTTAAGTAATATTCTCAAAGAACTGTTGGTGCATATGTGAGCAGGATGGCCAGAGAATGGTACATTTTGTCAACAATCTGGCTGAATCTGGTTTGTGAACCTGACAGGATTGGCTGGCAGGAACACTGGACATAGAGCGGCATGTCAGTGATAGATTGATTGCTCTTTGTGTGTCCTCTCTCTTTCTGGTTGGTGAATAATAGCAGGCATTAGCCTTTGCAACCGAGGTCACGTAGATAATGAAGACGTATCATCTACATGCGTCTGTGTGCATACAAATTTGCATGTGTTTACTGACTTGAACAAGATGGTTGTTACATTGCTATTGCCCATTTGGACTGTGTCAAAGCAAAACTCAAGTAAGGGGTGAAAAATAAGAGCTTTGGGTGTTATTGTCATGTCAAGATTGTGCTGTTAACTGGTAACACTTGTGAGAATTTGAGACCCATTTTTTAGGATCTAGAATGGACAAAAATGATCAGTAAATAGTTTAATTACAAAACATAAGATTCATTGCACAACTACTGTGCAGCCATTGCACTCAAAGATGCAGAGCTCTCTTATGTTTGTCATTTAAACATACAGCTTTTCATTTTTTTTTTTTTTTTTTTTGCATATTTACATCAAGATCTCTTATGCAAAAGTAGGACTTTACCCCTTTAGTTGAATATGCACAGATGTGGACTGATGGACTTTATGGAGGAGGTGAGCAAACACTTGACTGTCCTGTGTTTGGACATGTACCACAGAACATGGCCTTGGACCCTTTATCAACAAAACCAGTGCACTAAAATGTTCTTAAACTTGAACAAACTATCTACGTGCCTAATGACTCAGAAAACACTATTCAGGATACTGCAGATATATAATCACAATATGTTTTAGACAGGCTTGATATTTCTGGAGGCTGTTCCAGAATAATGTGCTATATTATGACCCTAGACTTTATTGTAATAACAGAACAAGCTTTTCAAAGAGTTAAAGTAAAAGATGGCTTTACCTAAAAAATATTTCAAGGCATTTAGACTATTACTTGATAAGTTTGAAGAAAGCAATGTACAATTTCTTTATTCTGAAAGGTTCACTTTTTCAAAAAAAAAAAAACATGCAGAAAATATAAGTTTGCTCTTACCTTGTTCTTCTTGCTGTCGCTGAAGGTCCTGAATGAGGCCTGAATCTTTGGCTCCCTTAATTTAACCCAGCCGGCCAACCAGCCGATGCTCCCACTATTGTTACTGATTAACCAAAGCAGGACTGAGTCAGGGGCTTTGCTGCCGTGACTCACAGCCTGCTTTGTACGGACGTGCTTCTGCCAAAGATAAATGGGTCTGACACAGAGGAGACCACCCAGTGTCCCCCTCTGCATGTTGACTTTAGAGAGGGATGATGCAAGCACATCCAGGAGGGGGTGAAAGCAGAGCTCATTTTACAAAGGAGGAGTGGGAAGCATAGGGGAAGGCAGGTTTGTTTGTATTTTAAGTGTGACTCACTGAAATGTCACCAAATTGTGGGGGTGATTATTGTTTTGTAGAGTGGATAGTGCTTCTTAGTACGTGAGCATGTTCTCTGAATTTAAGCTTATGTTTGGGACAAACAAAAATCAAGTACAAAAGGTAAAAACTGACTAACTAGAATCTGGAAAAAAAAATGTCCATATGTTATGATGTAAGCATGCAGGAGAGATAAGTGCTAAACTCATCATAAAATCATTACAATTTAAAGATGTGTCCTTAAAGTGGTATTTTGCAGTGTTATACCCCTTTCCATCGTTACTTACATAGACTTAGCCTTGCTGATATTTTTTTTTAATTTAATGCCCATTAATATTGTCAGTTCAGCTAAAAGATGTTCTATCAGTTATTTTTTTTAAGAACGTCACCGAGTAAGCATTGCTGGCACCAAATTAAAAAATGTGAAAACAGAATGTGAGAACAACAGTATTTTATTTGGAAATATGATTTTGTTGTCTGTATCCCAAAATCACCCTGAGAGCTTTAAATATGAATTTTACCCTCAGTGGAATGCAAAAATATCGGCACTCTCAAGAACAAACAAATTTCTCATTTCCATACTTGACATTTTCAGGATGTGAAAAGACGAAAGAATTTCATGAATATGTGTTGTATTTTCCAAATTAGAGCTGTTTTTCTGTTCTCGTAACTGATTAATAAAACATAAATCCAACTCACTTGCATAAAAAGTGACCAAACGCACTATTGTGGAAGACAAATGAAATTCATGAGTAATGGATATCAGGGTTTGGTTCAACAGTGATGTTGTGTTGACCACTCTCCTTTGTAGAAGGTGGCATCAATATGAAAAGCCTCACTGCAAATACAGCCAGAAATCACCACAACTCAAACAAAATTAAAAAAGCAATATAATGGCTCCTGCCCACAAACACAGATCTTGACTTTGATAAATTCCTTTTTTTGAAATAATTGATTTGCCGATTTCTTTTTTCAATTACACATCTCTCTTCTCTCTTTGAAGGAGCTGAAGGATACAAAATATGTTGATATTTTGCATGTGTATGTGTTTGCATGAATGCACAAATTAGCACTGAAAGAGAAAGTAAAAAGCTAACATTAGATTTCTATAAACAATAAAGATATATTAGTCAGTTTATGATATTTTCAGTTGGATGGATTTCTGGTTAAGGGAGGAAGGGTGGCACATTCTGGTTGATGATTAGTTCTCCATTTGGGCCACAGCCAGTCTGTGTGAGGTTTGCATGTTCTCCCTGTGCCTGCTTGGGCTCTCTGTGGGCACTCCTGTTTCTTTCCACAGCAACAACATGCTGGTCAGGTTACTTGGTGACTCTAAATTTCCTGTTGATGAGTGTGAAAGGTATTCTGTCCTTCTGTATGGTCTTTTGATTTGCTAGCATCCGGCTCCGTGTGCACCTGATTTCTCGCCCAGTGTCAGCTGGGATAGGTATCAGCCCCTTGTGACCCCTGAAATAGATGATAGATAGATTGATGGTTTATTTGAAAGCTCTGGTACAATAAATATGCATTATTGCTGTTGTTGCTATGCATGACATATGTACACATGTGGACTATGACTTGACAATGTGCTTATTGAATTGCATTAACTGACAATGACTCCTCACGGTGACTTACTGCTAAAAGCTCCTGCAGACTTGGTTCTGAGACAGGACTGAACTATTAGATAGAAATGGAGTGAGGATTTTGACAGAACAGAGGGTGACATTAAGGCACTTGTTGGAATAAAAACAACAAAATATTTTGAAGTTCCTGTTTTAACCGTACAGTTTAGAGGGATTCCTTTCTTTGGCCAAAAAATAGTAGGCCTATATATCAGAATATAATTAACCAGGGCCTTACTACTTTTGCTCTTGTTGGTCATGGGCCCTTAGAATCTTCTTTAACGCCTGGACTTCTTCTTAAATCCACATCCACTGTGAAGTCTTTGATTATCTTCTCAAGATAATCTTCTCCCAGATCTAGGACATTTTTGTATACTGTTTACAAAGTCTGTGAATGCTAGAAAACATTCAAATATAAAGACGTTTTAACTTATGGTTTGCTATTAACAAATTCATAACTAGATTTAGTCTCTTTCACAACATATCTGAAAAGCTTGTGCATGAGTCAAATGCTATGTCTTGGCTGCCCAGGCCACATCCGCAAAGTAATAAGGAAGATCCTTTTCACACACCTGATTCAACAGGCAGGATACACAAAACTTTCTCATCGAGAAACATCACTTCATATCTTGTGTTTGTATGAACCTCCCTTGTTTTATCTTTTATAAACATTGATTTTATGACAACAGCGACAGTTGGAGAAATACCAAAGCAGTGTTTTCACATATTTTACTCCTTCAATAAAACAGTGTCAACTAGTCGATGTCGATTTATGGTAAATAAATGACCAAAAGTAATATGAAGCTTTAAAAAAAATCCTGATGTCTGTCTGTAAGTGTTCTGCATAAGCTATTTTTCTTTATTTTTTTGCATCATTTAGGTCAGCCAGCAAGCAAACATATAACAGTGTTTGTTTTAAACTGTGGTAGCTAGCAAGAGCTGACAAGTTCCAACACCTAACTACATCAGTTGCTGGATAATAATTGTGCCCAACATGTAGCTTTTTGCTAATGCTAATTGAATATATCTGATGTGAAAAAAAATAAATCTCTACATGAAGCTTTCCAGCTTGATTCTATCAGTAGGCTACAATGTTCACTGTTATATCGTCTTGGTTCAACTTTTTTAACCAGCATTTACTGACAAGCAATTAACCCTCAATTTGTGAGAGTTGTCATTCGCATAGAAACTTTAGAGACATAAACCATAGTACTGTATGTGTTAAATCTTTCTGTCCATCATTTACTGTAATTAGACAATAAATAGTAGAATTAGTCAACTGAATGTCTGCAGCCTATATTTTTTGTCAGTCATTGGAGAAAAGTTTATTTGAACCTTTTAAGAATTTCTCAAAATAATCATGTGAACCAATACAGCTAGCATCAGTAGTACTTCAGTTGAAGTTGTCAGTCCCAAACAGATTTCAAAACCATTAATAGAAGCTCTGTGAGGCTTTAAGCATTACAGTTCTGTGCTTTATGCTAAATGCTAACATCTGTATGCTAAGTTGAAACAATTAACCATATAGGGCTCTAATTTCGTGGCGCAGCGCAGGGGGCGCAAGCCTGGCGCACCCCACGCAGTGTTAATTTCGTGCGGCGCACCGCCGTGCGCTGCCAATTTGACAATTTGGTAGACCGTCTGCGCAGAGATGGGTGTGACGGCGCACCAGGGGGGAGGTGAAGGCGGTGCCGACAGATTCGAGTGGCGCAGTGACAATTTCGTGCCAAAAAACAGTGCAGAAAGTGCGCTGAAAGCACGCCATCTCCAACCTGGTCTAACCTCGGCGCAGGGCGGAGCGCACCCTGCGCAGCTGTAATTTGGTGACAAGCGCATGTGGGCACGCCTCAGAGGCAGGTTTCCAGAGTGTCAGGCACATTTTAATGCAATAAACAATCACAGCAATCACTATTTAATGTAACCGTCTGAACCAGCATATACAATTGTATCTACATTAATTGTCCCGGCCACATCTGATGTCGGATTAAAGCCGCTTTGTCATAATAGAAACTTCACCTGGCACCTGGAAGTTTGATGCACATTTTACAAGTCAACAATAAACAGCCTTAACATCTGATACTGAGTATAAATCTGGCTTCTCTCATTTAATTAAATTCAAAGAAAAGAGGGAGAAAAAAGACGAAGAAAAAGGAGAGAAAATAAATGTCTGTCACTCAGGATTTACCCGTGATTTCCCATATTCCTCTATTTTAGTCTTTATTTTTAACGTGATCTAAAAAGATAGAGTAGGCTACATCATTGCAAGGAGGATGAGGAGGAGACACCGGGAGAGTATACAGTATCACTAAAGGCTCTGCTATTTGGCGATGACAAACCAGGAATGCAGGTGGATCACAAGTATTATGAATGGATAAGCCAGCTGTGGTGTAACTGTCTCTTATTTTTTTTACTCCTATTAATGACAAAGGAACAGATTACATCTGTCCCGGGAGCTGGCCCACACGGTGACGCGCCCCGCTGTCCATGCCTGCTGAATGACAGCAGCTCTGACCGTCTCCAGCAGCGGGGATCATTCAGACCAATCAGACGCTGCGCCTCGGCCGCAGCGCATTAAAAGGAGGATGGAGAGGCGCTCATTTGATTGGTGAAGACGGCGATCGGCTGTGATAATCCCACTCACGTCTATTCTCCTCCTACTGTGACATTTGCGCGGAGAGGCAGAGACGTGGGCGTGGACGGGCAAGCTCTGCGCCCCTGTGCGCCATGAGTGCGCCTGTCTTGGCACTGCAGGAAACTTGCAAAGTGCGCTGGTCACACCCAGTGCGCACGGCGAAGGCCGGCGCAGGCAGGTGCGCCTGCGCTTGCGCCTGGTCTACGAAATTAGAGCCCATAGTGTTTAGTATTTAGTACTGAGTGGAGAAAGATGCATTGGTGGACGGTTTAGTTGGTTAGGTAGCATTTCTATATTGTTAGCTGTATGGGATTAAATGACTTTGAAGGGACAGTTATTTACTTTTATCAGTAAAAGAAATGTGAAAAGATAGTAGACTCAAACTTAGGAAAAAGCGTATAGCGTTCTCTTTGTTCTAAAACAGCCAAACATTTTCACCATTAAAGAGTCAGTGTATTAGATATATGATCTTTTTATGGCATAATTACAATTAGAGGTAACTGTAAAGTAGGGTATACAGATTTTAACATGCTAAATACATTTTTATTAAACATTTTGAACATTATTCTCATCACTTTAGGTAAGTTCCTGCATTTTGTATATATATTATGCTCTTGTACGGGGGAGCGTTGCAGAAAAAAAAATGCAAAAGTGAGTTAGCATTCTGTACTTCTTAGTCCTCAAGCCCAATATTATTTGGGATTTAGAAAACCGTCTTCAGAAAAATGCCTCAAATAAGTTTTGTAGTGAGCACATGTACATAAGATTTCAATGTGTATTGAAAAATAATAAAATGTATCTCATGTTGCAAACAAGGACTACAAAATGTCTGAGACCTAATGGCCAGCATTTCTAAAGGTTTTTTAATAATCAGTTATTTGTACACTCTTCCACTTCCACAAGGACCAACCTGATGATATTGTTCACTTAAGAGAAAATTCCTAAAGAAGAGGGTACAAAATAAGATGGAAATATTGGAAATACTGCAGTTGCTTTCAAGTTGAACTACCATGTTGTAGTTTGTTTGTAGCTTGCTTATTGCTTGTCACTCTCACCAATTATTTTTCAGCTTAAAAATGGTAAAGCAGGTTTGTTTGTTCAGATTATCACAAAGACCAGGACATGTAAGCTTCATAAATTTTTTCTTCAAATAGCTTTTTATCAGCAGTGATCCAAAACACAGTAAAATTCCCACAGGCTCAAATAGGCTTTCAAGTAGGCTTATAAAATTTTTTTATTTCAATTCTCAGTCTGTTGGAACACTTTAGCTTTGAATTTGAATGAAAACTTTTTTGTATCGATGATCAAATGTTTGACCACAGTCATGGTTTGTCCAATCACTCAGAATAAAAATACACAAATGTTCATGTTGAATGATGTTCTTTCTACAGAATACACATGCTTATCATGTTGAATTACTGTTGCAGATTACATGTAAATGTAATTTTCTTTCTGTACTCCGTTGCAATTCTCAGATTAAGTCATGAAGTTTTATTGTATTTACACACAAAAGACAAACATATCCTGAAGTTAGAGGTTAACAACCTGAGAGTTCTCTTTATGGTGCTTAACCAACTGTGTGATTCTCATGATGACAACAGGAAGTTATTGATTACTGTTCCTATTGGCTGGACCAGAAGCTTTATAGACGCTGCGGGACTATTTAAGGCGCAACTTTCAGCATCTAAAGCACGGTGGAAGCTGACCACATTAACCATGTGGACACTTCTGTTTCTTTGCAGTGTGATCATACCACCTGCAGTGCAGCAAACCACGTATGGGCGATGGTACACCACAGGTATGAAAACATCCTGACTACTTCACAAAGCATTTGAGAAAAAAAAAATCGAATTCAAATAGAGAATAGCTCTATGAATGCTCTACTTTTTTTTTCATGTCTCTTAGAAAAGCCCACCACAACTAATTGGCCATGGGATACCACAGGTATGAATACATCCTCATGCTTCAAACCACATTTAACTAACAAAATCCAAATTCAAGTATCAAGTAGGTTTATGAATGCTCTACTTTTTCTTCATGTCGCCGAGTAGAGCAAACAATCCACCTTACATGAGAATGAAAATTGTCACAATTCATACATAAGTGGTGTCCAACTGTCTCTTTTTCTTTTCATGTCTCTTAGAAGAGCCGACCACAGGTATGAAATCATCCTAACAATCCACAACACATGAAAATTATATATGTCTCAGGTCATTTGTAAGGGATGTCCAACTGACACACATCTTTTCTTGTCTCTTAGAATATCCTACCACAGGTACGAAAACATCCTATCAATCCACAACACATGAAAATGATAAGTCACAGTTCAAAAGAAAGGGATGTCCACGTGTCTTACTTCTTTTTTCTTTCTCTTAGATGAGCCCACCAGAACTCTTTGGCCATGGTACACCACAGGTATGAAAATATCCAAACACTTCACACCACATATAACTAACAAAATCCAAATTCAAAGATTGAGTAGGCTTATGAATGCTCTACTTCTTCTTCATATCTCTCAGAGAATCCCTCATGTAGATACTACTGTGGCTATGACATGGCAAGCTGCTCCTGCTCCAGCTCCTGTGAATGGAGAGGAAACTGTTGTAATGACTACTATTGTGAGTAATGTCTCAAAGTTCCACAAAGGGGAGCACTTACACTTGGATCATTGTTTTTGTCAAACTTAATCATTCCTCGGTTTCTTAAATAAATGGCTGCTGGCTAGAGCACAGCTTTTGAAGTCAGCCTCAACATAACTCTCCAGGAACCATAGATTATCATAATTCCACAAAAATGTCATTCTTCCACACTTTTGATTTGTACATAATTCAAACAGGGATTTCCTTCATGAGCTACATTTTTGATAATGCACATGTAAGGATAATGATCATGTCATTTAGTTCAATCCAATGAACAATTAAAGGAAACATTTGTACCAACTACTATTTTGAGTAACATTTCAAAGCTCTGTAACAGGGACTATAATAACTTGGATCCCAGTTTTGCCATAAGAGATTATTCTTAAGGAAAAGAGCAAAGCAGAGTTGGGTCAGCCTTCCTGGGCTTTAAGAATTGGTCTCAAGTTGGCATGGGAGGAGCTGCAGTTAATGGCAACTTCACAAATGCTTCGTTCATTCACAAACAGGATTTTCACTAAATTAAATCAAGAAGCTTTATTGCGAGTTAAATTTTTGAGTATGTGTCGGTATGAATATTACTTGTAGACTAAATATTAATTTACATCCAGTGGAAACTAATGTTACTACCATTTAGTTAAATCCACTGAACAGAGGTTTTTTTTTTTTTTTTTTGACAGCTAGAGTAGAAAACAAAACATCTGACTTTTTAAGTGAGCTGGATCACAGTTTTTTTTAATGCACAATATTTCTTTCTTCTGTGAAAGGAAATGAGTAAGGGCAAAGGTTGAGCCTACATTTTGGGATTTGATATAAGCCTTAAGTAGGCATCCCAAGAACTGTAGTTTATTGGAACACAACAAACATGAGATTAAATATTTTACTATGTGCAGTTATGGATAATAACTGTGAACTTATTATTGATGCAAATACATTGGGAACTGTTATTTTTGCCATTTAGTTACATCCAATAAATAGTCTCCTCAAATAGACTATTGCAATTACAATTACAATTAAAGACTTATATTATTTTCTAAGACAAAGGTTGTTTTGTTGTATTTATTTTATCTCTTACTTTGACTTCATAGCTTATTGCTGGACCACCACTGATTGGCCATGGTACACCACAGGTATGTAAACATCCTGACAATCCAGAACACATGAAAATGATAACTCACAGTTCATAAGAAAGGGATGTCCCAGTGTCTTACTTCTTTTTCATGTCTCGTAGTTGAGCCCACCACCACTGATTGGCCATGGGACACCACAGGTATAAGGACATCCTAACACTTCACACCACATTTAACTGATAAAATCCAAATTCAAAGATTGAGTAGGTTTATGAATGCTCTATTTCTTCTTCATGTTGCTGAGAAGAGCCATCATGTAGATGGAACTGTGGCTATGACTTGGGAAGCTGCTCCTGCTCCAGCTCCTGTGAATGGAGAGGAAACTGCTGTAATGACTACTACTGTGAGTAACATCTCAAAGTTCCACAAAGGGGAGCACCTACACTTGGATCATTGTTTTTGTCAAACTTAATAATTTGCGAGAGGAGACATATCATGCTGATGCATGATTTAATACTTACATATAATGTAATAAATTTGAAAACAAGACCTTACACCCCCTGAATTTTCAAAAAATGAGGTATTGTATTTTTTCTGATATCCTAGAATGAGATTTGATGCCTCTGACAATAGGTCATTGCGAGATGACCGCAAGATTTAAATCATTGTGATGACATGAGATACATTACTTTTATTGGAGTAATTTGATAAAACAGCTCCTCCTCTGTGATGTCCGTTAGCCTCACAACCCTCACCGAGGAACACATTCACTAAGCAGCAGTATATAGCTCCTTAGCTCACACCCACTCATTTCCAGCTCTGGCCTGTAGGGGGACTCAATACGCGGTCTCCGCTTTGAGCCTGCCGGAAAATACAGGAGAAGAAGAAGGACAGGCTGGCTCAACCCCCTTGGCAGCTCTGATAGAACTGACCAATCAGAGCACAAAGGGCTGTGACGTTGTAAGGTTACTGTATGGCAGCCTGAAAACCGAGCGTTTCAACGAGAGCTTCATAATGGCCCAAAATGAGGATTTTGAGAACGCTATTGTGGGGCAATGAAGGAACTAAATGACTTGTACTGAGGGCAGAAATGCTTTACAGGCATCCTAGTCTGGCATAGTGAAAAGGAGAAACAAGCATGATATGTCTCCTTTAAATAAAAAGATGTTGACCAGAGCACAGCTTCTGAAGTCAACCTCAACATAGCTCTCCAGGAACTGGAGATTATCATAATTCCACAAATGTCAATCTTCCACACTTTTGATTTTACATTATTCAAACAGTAAGTTACTTTATGAGTAACATTTTTGATAATGCACAGGTATGGATGATGATCATGGACTAAATATTGATGTAGATACAATGGAAACTGTACTTGTCATTTAGCTCAATCCAATGAACAGTCAGAGGAAACCAATGTTATGACTACTATTTTGAGCAACATTTCAAAGCTCTGTAACAGGGAGTATAATGGTTTGGATCACAGTTTTTGCATAAAGGGATTATTCTTAAGTCTAATAAAGGTAAAGAGCAATGCAGAAGGGGTCAGATTCCTGGGCTCTAATAATTGGTCTCAAGTTGGCATGGGAGGAGCTACAGTTTATGGCAACCTCGCAAAAGATTCATTTGTTCACACTTTGGATTTTCACTAACTTAAAACAGGAAGCTTCTTTATGAGTTAAATTTTTGAGAATGTGTAGGTACAGATATTAGTTGCAGACTAAATATCAATGTTGATCCAGTGGAAACAGGTTATGCTGCCATTGAACAGACTCTTTTTTAACAGCTAGAGTAGCATTTTGAGAAAGCTGGATCACAGTTCTTTTTAATGCTAAATTTTATTTTATTTTATTTATTTATTTATTTCGGTCATGTCAGCACACTTGTACAGCATCACACATTGTTAATAGTTGATCAAATGTACATGTCCGAAAGGGAAGACGGGAGAAGCAGAGCTTATCTAGTCCCGTCCCCATTTTCTCAATATTTAGTCTCCTCTTTTCGACATATCATCAAATTATTATAAATTTTTATTCCAATTTACAGAAGTATGACATAATTCTTGACCGTCCTGTGGTGTCCGTATTTGACATATTATGACTAATCCTTTGTTCCACGTAAGGCAGAGTCCAATCCTTTGTTCCACGTAAGGCATAGTCCAATTCCTTGTTCCACGTAAGGCATAATTCATGACTCTCTTTTGTTTGTTGTTAGTCCTGGTTTGTGATGTTGGGTTGATGATGTTAGGGTGGTGTATCCGCGTTGCTTTTCTTTTTTCCAGCTTTCAAACGTGTTAAAGCGTGACTCCTCGTCACTCTCCTCTTCACCTAGGCGTGCTCCTGCACTGTCGTCCCGGGCTCTGCTGTAGTGTTCAGCCATCAGGTCATTCACTATCATTGTTTTGGTACATTTCGTCTTTCCTGCTTTCTTACAGACCACACAACCCACATGTTTTGTTTCACTATCCTTCAACTGTTTACATGTTTTGGATTATACACCCTTAGATATTGTCATATTTATATCCATCAAAGGTCGTTATGAGTATTCTCTTCTGAAATTCTTTCATGGTACCGCTGCACCTGGTTTCTTCTTGTAAGCTGTTCCATTGATTGACTCCATTAACTGTGATGGTCATCGCTTTCAATGTGGTTCTTACTTTTTTCTTTTTGAAAATCATTTCACCTCCTAAGTTATGTTTCGTCTCTCTTTTTATGAACCTTGTTTGTAGGTTCCTCGGTAGCTGACCATGTGCAGCTGTGTACAGTACCTGCACAGTCCTGTATTTTATTAGGTCATATAGTTTTAGGATCTTTGCTGTAATAAACAGCTGATTTGTGTGTGCTCCATAGCTTGCGTGGTGAATAATTCTCACTGCTTTTTTCTCGAGTGTTAATATACTTTTAATATTCGTTTTGTAGGTATTTCCCCATATTTCGCTGCAGTATTGTATGTGCGGTGCCACCAGGGCCCAGTAAACTGTGAGAAGTTATTTCTGATTCAGCAGTTTTTGTGCTTTCCACAGTATTGATACACTCCTGGCTATTTTTTTTTGTGTATAAGATATATGAGGTTTCCAGTTTAGCTAATCATCGATGATTACTCCTAGAAATTTGAATTCATTAACCCTTTGTATCTTGGTGCCGTTTATATCTACATTAGCATCACAGTCTCTGTTTTTGTTGCCGAATAACATAAATTTTGTCTTGTCTAGGTTCAGAGATAATCTGTTTATATTGAACCATGTTTGTAGCTTGTTAAGCTCTTCGTTTGTCATAGTGATCAGCTCCTTCAGGTTGTCTCCCGAGCATAAAAGAGTCGTGTCATCTGCAAATAGTATGAATTTAATCTTTTCGGATACCTTACATATATCATTCATATAAAGAGTAAATAACTTCGGACCCAATACGGACCCCTGTGGGACCCCGCAAATAGTGTTGAGGCACCTTGATTTTATTCCTGCTACTTGGACGTATTGGTATCTGTCATTCAGGTAGCTCCTGAGCCAGTTCAGTGCTTTACCCCTTACGCCCAGCTTTTCTAGTTTATAACAAAGTATATTGTGATCAATTGTATCAAATGCTTTCTTTAGATCAATAAATATTCCAATACCAAATTTTTTTGGTTCGACCGTGTCAGTGATTATTTCTACGGCTTCCATTATCGCTAATGCTGTCGAATGATTTTTTCTGAATCTGTATTGACCATCATATAGCAAATTATGCTTATCAATGAATTTATCTAGTCTGCTGCTGAACAGTTTTTCTAGTATTTTGGAAAATCGTGGTAGTATTGCTATTGGCCTATAGTTATTGAATTCTTCCTTGCTACCTTTTTTATACAAAGGGATTATTTTTGCGATTTTCATTTCATCTGGGAATTTCCCTGTCTGAAACGATAGATTACATATATGTGTCAAAGGTGATGCAATCTCTTCTTGTACCATTTTAATTAGTTTGATGTCAATGTCATGGACGTCTTTTGATGTTTTTCCTGTACAGTTTTTAATCAGTTGTTTTATTTCTCTGTCGTCTGCTGGAGTCAAAAACATAGTGTTTTGGTTAAATTTCCCCTTTAATCTACAAAAGGAAATGAGTGAGAGCAGAGGGTGGTCATAAGTCTTGGGATTTGATGTCAGCCTTAGGTAGGCCCCCAAGGAACTGTTTTTTTTTTTGGCAACCCTACAAACATGTCATTCCCTCACACTCAGGATTTAACTTAATTGAAACAGGAAGTCACTTCATGACAATGTGGGCCCTAATTTCCTGATGCAGCACAAGGTGGCGGAGCCTGGCACACTCACACTGTGGCAGTTTTGTTTAGCACACCAGAAAAAATTTAAAATTCAAAAGAAAAGAGAAAGAAAAAAGAGAGAGAAAAAAGAGAGAGAGGGTTTCTAAATAAATGTAACACAGGATTTACCTGTGATTGCCAGGGGGAGGTGTTGACAGATTCAGGTTGGCGCAGTGATAACTTTGCGCCAAACATCCGAAGGTGCGCTGAATGCTCGCCAGCCCCAACCTGGTCTATTCCCGGTATAGGCAAAGTGCACCAGGTGCAGTGGTAATTAGGCTGACAGGCACACAGTACGTTCACATCACCAAATATTCTGAGGCAGGTATCCAGAGTGTCAGGCACATTTCAATGCAATAGACAATCACAGCAACCATATTTAATGTAACCATCTAAACCAGCATACACATTTGGATCTATATTAATTGTCACGTCACATCTCATGTCGGATCAAAGATGTTTGTCACAATGGAAAGTAGCTGGGAGAGTGATGCAAACTAACGAGTTCACATCTCTCAAGCCAACCACAAACAGCCTCATTATTCAACATGGAGTATATATCAGGCCTCTCTCATCTCATGAAATTAAAAAAAAGAGAGAGGAAAAAATGAGAGTAAAAAGAAAGAGAAAAAGGAGAGAGACACTCGTTAAATAATGTTTAGGATTTACCTGTGACTGCCATATTTCTATGTTTTAATCTGTATTCTTAAAGTGATCAAAAAGATGACGTACATTACTGAAAGGAGGATGAGGAGAAGATACCTGGAGACGATATATCAACAAACGTTCTGCTATTTGCCGATGACCAACCAGGAATGCAGGTGGATCACAAGCATGATGAATTAGCTGCTGTGTTTAAATGCAAGTGTCACGTAATTTCGTACTCCTGTTCATGACACAGGAACACAGGATTACATCTGTCCTGTGTCATAAATGGGAATATAAAATGTGCGTCACCAGGTGGATGTGGTCCACATGGTGAGGCACATAGCCTCCGATGTGCACCTGTTGGCCCCTGTGCTCTTCCAGTTGCTGTAAAAGTCTGACTGTCTTTGCCTCCGGGTCTTTCCTGCACACTGTGGCAGTGATCAGTCAGACCAATCAGTTGCTGCCCCCTGCCTGCAGTGCATTTACAGGCAAGGAGAGGCGTTCATTTGATTGGTGAAGATTACACATGGCTGTGTCAAACCCACTCAAGTCTTCTCTCCGCCCTCTCAGGCACTTGCATGAGTGGGAGGGATGTAGGTGTGGGTGTAGCCAGCGCTTGATCTACGAAATTAGAGCCCTACATTTTTAATTATGTGTAGATATGGAATATGGAAGACAATTCAGATAAATAATGTTTTAGTTACGTGGATAAGATTGAAAAATGACAAAGACATCATGGTATACAATATATAAAATATAAACGAAAGGGTCTATTCTCCAAGGGGAAAAAAATAAAGAAATAATATGACAAAAACACACTAATACATAATAGAAAAAAAATTAAAAGGGTGGGAGAAGTTTAGTTGATGTATATGTATGCATAAACAGTGCTTATAATTTTGTACCTATTATTGAATCAAAAACAATGGAAACTGTTGTTTGTTCCATTTAGTAAAATCCAATAAAAAGTCTCCTCAAACTGACTGTATAGCAATTAGGGCTTGGTTGGACAACACCCTCTATTTTGCTGTTGCACATATATGACATATATAATACTCCGTGTCAAAGTTTGTTGTGTTGTATTTATCGTATTTCTTGGTTTGTCTTCATAGCTTTTTGCTGGACCACCACAGGTATGAAATTATCCTGACAATTCTTCAAACAAGAAAAAGAAATATGTCACATTTCATAAGAAAGGGATGCTCAAATGTCTTTCTTCTTTTTCATGTCTCTTAGACTGGCCCACCACAACTTATTGGCCATGGACACCAACAGGTATGAAAACTTCCTAACAATCCACAACAAATTGAACTAAAAAAGTATTCTAATTGAAGTATAGAGTAGGTTTATTAATGCTCTACTTTTTTCATGTCGGAAAAATTCTTTGCCATTGTTACAGAATCAATCCTTCTATGATATTATGATGAAAGAGGAGATATCTGAGTGCTTTACCACCTTACAAAAGTAGTCCATTGTCTTAATGTTACAGTTGACTTATATGTAATCCTGTTTACCTTCAGCAAAGCCATGTGAAAGCACTCTGTATTACTCTGGGACCTTTATCAGCCCAAACCACCCAAGTAACTATGAGGACCATACCTACTGTATCTGGTATCTTTATACTGCGAACGACCACAGAATCTTCCTGTCATTCACATTCCTGGAGTAAGTAAAGAATAAACACAAGTTTGAGCTCATCTGTATTGAAGTGCTTAAACTCATGTGCTTTTGGACTGTTTGACACAAGTATGATGCACTGTGTTAGATTTTTTGTTTTAGCAGTAAATACCTTATCGTGTTTATAAACATTTATTTTCTCATCTCTATTTTGTGGAATTGAACCATCATTTGTTTTTTAATGATTAGAGACTGAACTTAGCACTGAAATTGAAGTTATGATTTAAGTCAGTGATTTATGGATTTCTTTGTCTTATTGAACAGATTGGAGGATTGCTGCAGCTGTGACTACATTCAAATCTATGATGGCTCATATGTTGGCTCACCATCTCTTGGAAAAGTGTGCCATGGCAGTCTGAGCACTTTCCAGTCTTCCTCCAGATACATGACTGTAGTTTTCAGAACTGATGTCTCTGTTGTCGCCAGAGGGTTCAGTGCTGAATTCAGAAGCTCAGATTCAGGTACAACTGTCATCAGTTAAATGGCATAAGTGATTCACTGTATAGCTGTCAAGTCTTTGCTTTTTCCTAACTACTTAAATAATGAATTATAATGGAGATGAATTGGTCTAAACCAGGGGTGTCCAAACTTTTTAAATTTAGGGTCATGTATGGAAAAATACAGGGATAAGCAGCCAGATTACACCTCAATTAAGTTCAAGATTTAGGTAAGCTTTTACATGACCATAGTTGGTAGACACTTAATTGGTATGACTGATAGGTTAGCCCCTGATCAGACTAAGAAAGATGTTATGTGCAGCAGAAACCTTCATAGCTTACCTACACATTAAAAAAATACCCACAATGACACTGCAAAAATATGCCAAACCTTGTGCATGCATTGTTGAAAGATTTTTTAGCATAATTAGCATAATATTCTTTGGAAATCTTGATATACTACAGAAAGACCATGGTATAGCACAGGTATCATAACATCATGACATTCTGGAATACATCAAAATGATTTATGTCACAGTTCATGTGTAAAGGATGTCCAAATGTCTTGCATCTTTTTCATGCCTCTAAGACTGGACCACCACATATTGGCCATGGTACACCACAGGTATGAAAACATCCTAACAATCCACAGCACATGAAAATGACATATGTCACAGTTCATATGTAAAGGATGTCACAATGTCTTCCTTCTTTTTCATGTCTCTAAAAAGAGCCCACCACAGGTATGAAAACACCCAAACAACCCACAACACATTTAAGTAAAGATATCAAATTCAGATGTCAAGTAGGTTTATGAATGCTCCTTTTCATGTCTTTCAGAAGAGCCATCATGTAGATACAACTGTGGCTACAACTTGGGAAGCTGCTCCTGCTCCAGCTCCTGTGAATGGACAGGAAACTGTTGTAGTGACTACTATTGTGAGTTTCAGAGCATATAATGTCTTTTGTAGGCCCTCTTGTTGGCTCTGTATTTTCTTGTTACTTTGTTTTCTATGTATATTGTTTTTAATTTGTACTTTTATCCTTTTATCCTTGTAAAGTGTCATTGAGTTTTTGAAGCGCTGTATGAATAAAATGTTTTTTATTATTATTATTATTACATAAAGAGGGAGTGTTATTCAAATAAGAACTAGTACTCAGTAATTCAGTGTTCCTCCACCATAGGATATTCCTTTCTTTCGTACATCCAAATTTTGATGATCATTCACACAATAAGTCTTGTATATTACTTGAAAACATTAAATTGTATTTCAGTGCCTGATTGGATGAGGTATTTAGTTTGTTGTTGTGAAGGATGTGGCTGGTGAAAAAAATATCTGCTTTTCTCTGTGACAGATTGTGTATGTGTTGTATTAATATCATTATTATTGTTTGTCTTCCTAGCTTATTGCTGGACCTCTACCACGTATTGGCCATGGTACACCACAGGTATGAATACATCCAAACAATCCACAGCACATGAAAATGACATATATCACAATTGATTTGTAAGGGATGTCACAATGTCTTCCTTCTTTTTCATGTCTCTTAATAGAGCCCACCACAGGTATGAAAACATCCAAACAATCCACAGCACATGAAAATGACATATATCACAGTTCATATGTAAAGGATGTCGCAATATCTTCCTTCTTTTTCACGTCTCTTAATAGAGCCCACCACAGGTATGAAAACATCCAAACAACCCACAACACAATTAACTAACGATGTCAAATTCAGATATCAAGTAGGTTTATGAATGCTCCTTTTCATGTCTTTCAGAGGAGCCATCATGTAGATACAACTGTGGCTACAACTGGGGAAGCTGCTCCTGCTCCAGCTCCTGTGAATGGACAGGAAACTGTTGTAATGACTACTATTGTGAGTTTCAGAGCATATATTGTCTTTTGTAGGCCCTCTTGTTTGCCCTCTTTTTGGCTCTGTATTTTCTTGTTACTTTGTTTTTTATGTATATTGTTTTTAATTTGTACTTTTATCCTTTTATCCTTGTAAAGCGTCTTTGAGTTTTTGAAAAGCTCTGTATGAAAAAAATGTATTTTATTATTATTATTATATAAAGAGGGAGTGTTATTCAAATAAGAACTAGTACTCAGTACTACAGTGTTCCTCCACCATAAGATATTTCTTTCTGTCGTACATCCAAATTTTGATGATGTTCACACAATAAGTCTTGTATATTACTTGAAAACATTAAATTGTATTTCAGTGCCTGAGGTATTTAGTTTGTTGTTGTGGAGGATGTGGCTGGTGAACAAAATATCTGCTTTCCACTGTGACAGATTGTGTATTTGTTGTATTAATATCATTATTATTGTTTGTCTTCCTAGCTTATTGCTGGACCTCTACCACGTATTGGCCATGGTACACCACAGGTATGAAAACATCCTAACATTCCACAGCACATGAAAATGACATATGTCACAGTTCATATGTCAAGGATGTCACAATGTCTTCCTTCTTTTTCATGTCTCTCAAAGAGCCCACCACAGGTATGAAAACATCCAAACAACCCACAACATATTAAACTAAAGATATCAAATTCAGATATGAAGTTGGCATATGAATGCTCTTTTTCATGTCTTTCAGAGGAGCCATCATGTAGATACAACTGTGGCTACCACTGGGGAAGCTGCTCCTGCTCCAGTACCTGTGAATGGTTAGGGAACTGTTGCAATGACTACTACTGTGAGTTTCATTGCATCTTAAGGGGGAGTGTTATTCAAATAAGAACTAGTACTCAGTAATTCAGTGTTCCTCCACCATAGCATATTCCTGTCTTTTGAACAACCACATTTTGATGATGTTCACACAATTACTCTTGTTTGATCCCTTGAAAACATAACATTTTTTTTTAGGTGCTGATTTGATGAGCAATTTCATTTGTTGTTGTGGAGGATGTGGCTGGTGAACAAAATATCTGCTTTCCTCTGTGACCAAAGGTGCATGTGTTGTACTTATATTATTCTTATTTGTCTTCATAGCTTATTGCTGGACCTCTACCACTGATTGGCCATGGTACACCACAGGTATGAAAACATCCTAACAATCCACAGCACATGAAAATGACATATGTCACAGTTCATATGTAAAGGATGTCACAATGTCTTCCTTCTTTTTCATGTCTCTTAAAAGAACCCACCACAGGTATGAAAACATCCAAACAACCCACAACACAATTAACTAAAGATATCAAATTCAGATATCAAGTAGGTTTATGAATGCTTCTTTTCATGTCTTTCAGAGGAGCCATCATGTAGATACAACTGTGGCTACAACTGGGGAAGCTGCTCCTGCTCCAGCTCCTGTGAATGGACAGGAAACTGTTGTAATGACTACTATTGTGAGTGTTATAGCATATAATGTCTTTTGTAGGCCCTCTTGTTGGCTCTGTATTTTCCTGTTACCTTGTTTTCTATGTATATTGTTTTTAATTTGTATTTTTATCCTTTTATCCTTGTAAAGCGTTTTTGAGTTTTTGAAAAGCTCTGTATAAATAAAATGTATTTTATTATTATTATTACATAAAGAGGGAGTGTTATTCAAATAAGAACTAGTACTCAGTAATCCAGTGTTCGTTCACCATAGCTTATTCCTCTCTTTGGAACAACCAAATTTTGATGATGTTCACAAAATAAGTCTTGTTTGATCCCTTGAAAACAATCAATTGTATTTTGGTGCCAGATAAGATGTGGTTTTGAGTCTGTAGTTGTAGAACATGTGGCTGGTGAACAAAATATCTGCTTTCCTCTGTTACCAAAGGTGTATGTGTTGTATTTATATCATTATTATTATTTGTCTTCCTAGCTTATTGCTGGACCTCTACCACGCATTGGCCATGGTACACCACAGGTATGAAAACATCCTAACAATCCACAGCACATGAAAATGACATATGTCACAATTGACTTGTAAAGGGATGTCACAATGTCTTCCTTCTTTTTCATGTCTCTAAAAAGAGCCCACCACAGGTATGAAAACATCCAAACAACCCACAACACAATTAACTAAAGATATCAAATTCAGATATCAAGTAGGTTTATGAATGCTCCTTTTCATGTCTTTCAGAGGAGCCATCATGTAGATACAACTGTGGCTACAACTGGGGAAGCTGCTCCTGCTCCAGCTCCTGTGAATGGAGAGGAGACTGTTGTAATGACTACTATTGTGAGTTTCAGAGCATATATTGTCTTTTGTAGGCCCTCTTGTTTGCCCTCTTGTTGGCTCTGTATTTTCTTGTTACTTTGTTTTCTATGTATATTGTTTTTAATTTGTACTTTTATCCTTTTATCCTTGTAAAGCGTCTTTGAGTTTTTGAGCGCTGTATGAATAAAATGTTTTTTATTATTATTATTATTATTATTATTATTTTTATTATTATTATTATATGAAGAGGGAGTGTTATTCAAATAAGAACTAGTACTCAGTAATACAGTGTTCCTCCACCATAGGATATTTCTTTCTGTCGTACATCCAAATTTTGATGATGTTCACACAATAAGTCTTGTATATTACTTGAAAACATTAAATTGTATTTCAGTGCCTGATTGGATGAGGTATTTAGTTTGTTGTTGTGGAGGATGTGGCTATTAAACAAAATATCTGCTTTCCTCTGTGACAGATTGTGTATGTGTTGTATTAATATCATTATTATTGTTTGTCTTCCTAGCTTATTGCTGGACCTCTACCACGTATTGGCCATGGTACACCACAGGTATGAAACATCCTAACATTCCACAGCACATGAAAATGACATATGTCACAGTTCATATGTCAAGGATGTCACAATGTCTTCCTTCTTTTTCATGTCTCTTAAAAGAGCCCACCACAGGTATGAAACGTCCTAACAATCCACAGCACATGAAAATGACATATGTCACTGTTCATATGTAAAGGATGTCACAATGTCTTCCTTCTTTTTCATGTCTCTTAATAGAGCCCACCACAGGTATGAAAACACCCAAACAACCCACAACACAATTAACTAAAGACATCAAATTCAGATATTAAGTAGGTTTATGAATGGTCTTTTTCATGTCTTCCAGAGGAGCCATCATGTAGATACAACTGTGGCTACAACTGGGGAAGCTGCTCCTGCTCCAGCTCCTGTGAATGGACAGGAAACTGTTGTAATGACTACTATTGTGAGTGTCATAGCATAAAAAGGAGCAGTGTTATTCAAATAAGAACTAGTACTCAGTAATCCAGTGTTCGTTCACCATAGCTTATTCCTCTCTTTGGAACAACCAAATTTTGATGATGTTCACAAAATAAGTCTCGTTTGATCCCTTGAAAACAATCAATTGTATTTTGGTGCCAGATAAGATGTGGTTTTTAGTCTGTAGTTGTAGAACATGTGGCTGGTGAACAAAATATCTGCTTTCCTCTGTGATCAAAGGTGTATGTGTTGTATTTATATCATTATTATTATTTGTCTTCCTAGCTTATTGCTGGACCTCTACCACGCATTGGCCATGGTACACCACAGGTATGAAAACATCCTAACAATCCACAGCACATGAAAATGACATATGTCACAATTGATTTGTAAAGGGATGTCACAATGTCTTCCTTCTTTTTCATGTCTCTAAAAAGAGCCCACCACAGGTATGAAAACACCCAAACAACCCACAACACAATTAACTAAAGATATCAAATTCAGATATCAAGTAGGTTTATGAATGCTCCTTTTCATGTCTTTCAGAGGAGCCATCATGTAGATACAACTGTGGCTACAACTGGGGAAGCTGCTCCTGCTCCAGCTCCTGTGAATGGAGAGGAGACTGTTGTAATGACTACTACTGTGAGTTTCATTGCATATAAAGGGGGAGTGTTATTCGAATAAGAACTAGTACTCAGTAATCCAGTGTTCCTTCACCATAGCGTATTCCTCTCTTTGGAACAACCACATTTTGATGATGTTCACAAAATTAGTCTTGTTTGATCCCTTGAAAACAATTAATTGTATTTTGGTGCCAGATAAGATGTGGTTTTGAGTCTGTAGTTGTAGAACATGTGGCTGGTGAACAAAATATCTGCTTTCCTCTGTGACCAAAGGTGTATGTGTTGTATTTATATCATTATTATTATTTGTCTTCCTAGCTTATTGCTGGACCTCTACCACGTATTGGCCATGGTACACCACAGGTATGAAAACATCCTAACAATCCACAGCACATGAAAATGACATATATCACTGTTGATATGTAAAGGATGTCACAATGTCTTCCTTCTTTTTCATGTCTCTTAATAGAGCCCACCACAGGTATGAAAACACCCAAACAACCCACAACACATTTAAGTAAAGACATCAAATTCAGGTTTCAAGTAGGTTTATGAATGCTCTTTTTCATGTCTTTCAGAGGAGCCATCATGTAGATACAACTGTGGCTACAACTGGGGAAGCTGCTCCTGCTCCAGCTCCTGTGAATGGACAGGAAACTGTTGTAATGACTACTATTGTGAGTGTCATAGCATAAAAAGGAGCAGTGTTATTCAAATAAGAACTAGTACTCAGTATTTCAGTGTTCCCTCACCATTGCATATTCCTGTCTTTTGAACAACCAAATTTTGATGATGTTCACACAATTACTCTTGTTTTTTTTTTTTTTAATGTATTTTTTGGGCATTTTGTGCCTTTTATTGATAGGAGAGAGATAGTGGATAGGCTTGTGAAAGGGGGTGAGAGAGTAGGGGAGGACACTCTGCAAACTGGTCACAGGCCGGATTCGAACCTGGACCGGCAGAAGCAAGTACATGGGGTGCCTGGTTGCTAACCACTCCGCCAAACCAGCACCCCACAATTACTCTTGTTTGATCACTTGAAAACATAAAATTTCTTTTTTAGGTGCTGATTTGATGAGCAATTTAGTTTGTTGCTGTGGAGGATGTGGCTGGTGAACAAAATATCTGCTTTCCTCTGTGACCAAAGGTGTATGTGTTGTACTTATATTTTTCTTGTCTTCATAGCTTATTGCTGGACCTCTACCACTGATTGGCCATGGTACACCACAGGTATGAAAACATCCTAACAATCCACAGCACATGAAAATGATAACTCACAGTTCATAAGAAAGGGATGTCCAAGTGTCTTACTTCTTTTTCATGTCTCTTAGATGAGCCCACCACCACTGATTGGCCATGGGACACCACAGGTATAAGGACATTCTAACACTTCACACCACATTTAACTAACAAAATCCAAATTCAAGGATTGAGTAGGTTTATGAATGCTCTACTTCTTCTTTATGTCGCTGAGAAGAGCCATCATGTAGATGGAACTGCGGCTATGACTTGGGAAGCTGCTCCTGCTCCAGCTCCTGTGAATGGAGAGGAAACTGTTGTAATGACTACTACTGTGAGTAACGTCTCAAGTTCTACAAAGGGGATCACCTACACTTGGATCATTGTTTTTGTCAAACTTTATAATTTTCCACTTTCTTAAATGAAGGGCTGCTAGCTACAGCACAGCTTCTGAAGTCAACCTCAACATAACTCTCCAGGAACCATAGATTATCATAATTCCACAAAAATGTCAATCTTCCCCACTTTTGATTTTTACATTATTCAAACAGTAAGTTACTTTATGAGTAACATTTTTGATAATGCACAGGTATGGATGATGATCATGGACTAAATATTGATGTAGATACAACAGAAACTGTACTTGTCATTTAGCTCAATCCAGTGAACAGTCAGAGGAAACCAATGTTATGACTACTATTTTGAGCAACATTTCAAAGCTCTGTAACAGGGAGTATAATGGTTTGGATCACAGTTTTTGCATAAGGGATTATTCTTAAGTCTAATAAAGGTAAAGAGTAATGCAGAAGGGGTCAGACTTCCTGGGCTTTAAGAATTGGTCTCAAGTGGGCACTGGAGGAGCTACAGTTTATGGCAGCCTCACAAAAGATTCATTTGTTCACACTGGATTTTCACTAACTTAAAACAGGAAGCTTCTTTATGAGTTAAATTTTTGGGCATGTGTAGGTACAAATATTAGTTGCAGACTAAATATCAATGTTGATCCAGTGGAAACAGGTTATACTGCCATTGAACAGACTCTTTTTTAACAGCTAGAGTAGCATTTTGAGAAAGCTGGATCACAGTTCTTTTTCATACTAAATGTTTCTTTAACCCTTTCATGCATGATGTCCGCTACAGTAGACAGATATTTGAAATAACTTTAAACTCTTAAGGTTGCAGTACGATGCCCAACTACCAAAGGCAAGGCAAGTTTATTTATATAGCACTTTTCCTACAACACATGTAACTCAAAGTGCTACCAAACACTTGTCAAGTTTCATAAAATTTGAACTTTCTTTTTTTAACATTTTACATAATTTTGTATTTTTTATTTTAAATTTTGGTGTAATTCACAAGTGAATAGTTTGATTGAACAGCAATAATGCATACTGGTATACTTCAGACTTTTCTTTTACTTTTTAATAAATGGCGTGTTTGTGGATCTACATTTAGTTCCACTAGATTAGTATTTATACAGTTGATGCATGATGAAGTGGACAGATGCATAACTCCCTAAATATATTACACTGGAAAAAATGATCATGATTGTTAAATCGTTGAAAGTACAAACATTGAAAAAAGTATTTCCTCGTGGTTTGATAATACTTGCATGAAAGGGTTAATCTACAAAAGGAAATGACTGAGAGCAGAGGGTGGTCATACATCTTGGGATTTGTTGTCAGTCTTAGGTAGGCCCCCAAGGAACTGTTTTTTTTTTTTTTTGCAACCCTACAAACATGTCATTCCCTCACACTCAGGATTTAACTTAATTGAAACAGGAAGTCACTTCATGACAATGTGGGCCCTAATTTCCTGGTGCAGCACAAGGTGATGGAGCCTGGCACACTCACACTGTGGTAGTTTTGTTTAGCACATCAGAAAAAAATTAAAATTCAAAAGAAAAGAGAAAGAAAAAAGAGAGAGAAAATAGAGAGAGAGGGTTGCTAAATAAATGTAAATCACACGGTATCACAGGATTTACCTGTGATTGCCAGTTTGGCAATTGGTAGACTAACTGTGCCGAGATTGGTGTGGCAGCACATCAAGGGGAGGTGTTGACAGATTCAGGTTGGCACAGTGATAACTTTGTGCCAAACATCTGAAGGTGTGCTGAATGCTCACCAGCCCCAACCTGGTCTATTCCCGGTATAGGCGAAGTGCACCAGGTGCAGTGGTAATTTGGCTGACAGGCACACAGTGCATTCACATCCCCAAATATTCTGAGGCAGGTATCTAGAGGGTCAGGCACATTTCAATGCAATAGACAATCACAGCAACCATATTTAATGTAACCATCTAAACCAGCATACACATTTGGATCTATATTAATTGTCACGTCACATCTCATGTCGGATCAAAGATGTTTGTCATAACAGAAAGCAGCTGGAAGTGTAATGCAAGCAAACATCTCACAAGCCAACCACAAACACCCTCATCGTTCAACATGGAGTATATATCAGGCCTCTCTCATCTCATTAAATTCAAAAGAAAAGGGAGAAGAAAAAATGACAGAAAAAAGAGAGAGAAGAAGGAGAGAGACACTTGTTAAATAAATGTTTAGGATTTACCTGTGATTGCCGTATTTCTGTGTTTTAGTCTTTAGGGCTCTAATTTCGTAGACCAGGCGCAAGCGCAGGTGCACCTGCCCTGCGCCGGCCTTCGCCGTGCGGACAGGGTGTGACCAGCGCACTTTGCAAGTTTCCTACAGTGCCAAAAGAGACGCACTCAAGGCGCACAGCAGCGCATAGCAGCACATAGCAGCCCATAGCAGCGCATCCACGCCTCCGTCTCTGCCCCTCAGAGCAAATGACAGAGAGGAGGAGAAAAGGCGTGAGTGGGTTTTACACAGCCGAGTGCTGTCTTCACCAATCAAATGACCGCCTCTCCTGGCCTTTAAATGCGCTGCGGCCGAGGCACTGCGTCTGATTGGTCTGAATGATCCCTGCCACTGCGGAAAAAGTGTGCTGGAAAGACCCAGTAGCGGAGAAGGTCAGAGCTGCTGTCACTTCAGCAGGAGAATAGACAGCAGGGTGCATTGGAGGCCATGATGTGCGTCAACGTGTGGGCCAGCTCCCGGGACAGATGTAATCTGTTCCTTTGTCATTAATACGAGTAAAAAAAAATTAGGAGACATGTTACACAGCCGCTGGCTTATTCATTCACAATGCTGTGATCCACCTGCACTCCTGGTCTGTCATCGCCAAATAGCAGAGCCTTTAGTGATATACTGTATACTCTCCCGGTATCTCCTCCTCATCCTCCATGCAATAATGTACTCCATCTTTTTAGATCACGTTAAAAATAAAGACTAAAACAGAGGAATATGGGAAATCACAGGTAAGTCCTTAGTGACATACATTTATTTTCTCTCTTTTTTCTCCGTCTTTTTTCTCCGTTTTCTTTGAATTGAATGAAATGAGAGAAGCCAGATAAATACTCAGTATCAGATGTTAAGGGTGTTTATTGTTGACTAGTAAGATGTGCATCAAACTTCCAGCTGCCTTAAGGTTAAGTTTCCGTTATGACAAACGGCCTAAATCCGACATCAGATGTGACGGGACAGTTAATATAGATACAAATGTATATGCTGGTTCAGACAGTTACATTAAATAGTGATTACTGTGATTGTTTATTGCATTAAAATGTGCCTGACACACTGGAAACCTGCCTCTGAGGCTTTGCTGATGTGTGCGCACATGTGCGCCTGTCACCAAACTACAGCTGCGGAGGGTGCGCTCCGCCCTGCACCGACAATAGACCAGGTTGGAGCTGGCGAGCTTTCAGTGCACTTTCTGCACTGTTTTTGGCACGAAATTGTCACTGCGCCAACATGAATCTTCTGACACCTCCCCCTGGTGCGCTGTCACACCCATCTCTGCGCAGATGGTCTACCAAATTGTCAAATTGGCAGCGCACGGTGGTGTGCTGGACGAAATTAACACTGCGCGGGCTGCGCCCAGGCTTGCGCCCCCTGCGCTGTGCCACGAAATTAGGGCCCTTATTCTTAAAGTGATCAAAAAAGATGACGTACATTACTGCAAGTTGGAAGAGGAGATGATACCTGGAGACGATATATCAACAAACGTTCTGCTATTTGCCGATGACCAACCAGGAATGCAGGTGGATCACAAGCATGATGAATTAGCTGCTGTGTTTAAATGCAACTATCACATAATTTTGTACTCCTGTTCATGACACAGGAACACAGGATTACATCTGTCCTGTGTCATAAATGGGAATATTAAATGTACATCACCATGTGGAGGTGGTCCACATGGTGAGGCACATAGCCTCCGATGTGCACCTGTTGGCCCCTGTGCTCTTCCAGTTGCTGTAAAAGTCTGACCGTCTTTGCCTCGGGGTCTTTCCTGCACACTGTGGCAGTGATCAGTCAGACCAATCAGTTGCTGCCCCCGGTCTGCAGTGCATTTACAGGCAAGGAGAGGCGTTCATTTGATTGGTGAAGATTACACATGGCTGTGTCAAACCCACTCAAGTCTTCTCTCCGCCCTCTCAGGCACTTGCATGAGTGGGAGGGATGTAGGCGTAGGTGCAGCCAGTGCTTGATCTACGAAATTAGAGCCCTACAATTTTAATTATGTGTAGATATGGAATATGGAAGACAATTCAGATAAATAATGTTATAGTTACGTGGATAAGATTGAAAAATTACAAAGACATCATGGTATACAATATATAAAATATAAACGAAAGGGTCTATTCTCCAAGGGGAAAAAAATAAAGAAATAATATGACAAAAACACACTAATACATAATAGAAAAAAATTAAAAGGGTGGGAGAAGTTAAGTTGATGTATATGTATGCATAAACAGTGCTTATAATTTTGTACTTATTATTGAATCAAAAACAATGGAAACTGTTGTTTGTTCCATTTAGTAAAATCCAATAAAAAGTCTCCTCAAACTGACTGTATAGCAATTAGGGCTTGGTTGGACAACACCCTCTATTTTGCTGTTGCACATATATGACATATATAATACTCTGTGTCAAAGTTTGTTGTGTTGTATTTATCGTATTTCTTGGTTTGCCTTCATAGCTTTTTGCTGGACCACCACAGGTATGAAATTATCCTGACAATCCTTCAAACAAGAAAAAGAAATATGTCACATTTCATAAGAAAGGGATGCTCAAATGTCTTTCTTCTTTTTCATGTCTCTTAGACTGGCCCACCACAACTTATTGGCCATGGACACCAACAGGTATGAAAACTTCCTAACAATCCACAACAAATTGAACTAAAAATTTATTCTAATTGAAGTACAGAGTAGGTTTATTAATGCTTTACTTTTTTCATGTCGGAAAAATCTTTACCATTGTTACCGAATCAATCCTTCTATGGCATTATGATGAAAGAGGAGATATCTGAGTGCTTTACCTTACAAAAGTAGCCCATTGTCTTAATGTTACAGTTGACTTACATGTAATCCTGTTTACCTTCAGCAAAGCCATGTGAAAGCACTCTGTATTACTCTGGGACCTTTACCAGCCCAAACCACCCAAGTAACTATGAGGACCATACCTACTGTATCTGGTATCTTTATACTGCGAACGACCACAGAATCTTCCTGTCATTCACATTCCTGGAGTAAGTAAAGAATAAACACAAGTTTGAGCTCATCTGTATTAGAGTGCTTCAACTCATGTGTTTTTGGTCTGTTTGACACAAGTATGATGCACTGTGTTAGATTTTTTTGTTTTAGAAGTAAATACATTTTGGTTTTTATAAACATTTATTTTCTCATCTCTATTTTGAGGAATTGAACCATCATTTGTTTTTCAATGATTAGAGACTGAGCTTAGCACTGAAATCGAAGTTATGATTTAAGTCAGTGATTTATGGATTTCTTTGTCTTATTGAACAGATTGGAGAATTGCTGCAGCTGTGACTACATTGAAATCTATGATGGCTCATATGTTGGCTCACCATCTCTTGGAAAAGTGTGCCATGGCAGTCTGAGCACTTTCCAGTCTTCCTCCAGATACATGACTGTAGTTTTCAGAACTGATTACTCTGTTGTCAGAAGAGGGTTCAGTGCTGAATTCAGAAGCTCATATTCAGGTACATCTGTCATCAGTTAAATGGCATAAGTGATTCACTGTATAGCTGTCAAGTCTTTGCTTTTTCCTAACTACTTAAATAATGAATTATAATGGAGATGAATTGGTCCAAACCAGGGGTGTCCAAACTTTTGTAGTTTAAGGCTATTTATGGAAAAATACAAGGATAAGCAGCCAGATTACACCTCAATTAAGTTCAAGATTTAGGTTAGATTTTACATGACCATAGTTGGTATACACCAACTTGGTATGACTGATAGGTTAGCCTCTGATCAGACGAAGAAAGATGCTTTGTGCAGCAGAAACCTTCATAGCTTATCTACACATTAAAAAAATACCCACAATGACACTGCAAAAAGCTGCCAAACCTTGTACATGCACTGTTGAAAGATCATATAGCATAATCAGCATAATATTCTTTGGAAATCTTGATATGCTACAGAAAGGCCATGGTATAGCACAGGTATCATAACATCATGACATTCTGGAATACATCAAAATGATTTATGTCACAGTTCATGTGTAAAGGATGTCCAAATGTCTTGCATCTTTTTCATGCCTCGAAGACTGGACCACCACATATTGGCCATGGTACACCACAGGTATGAAAACATCCAAACAATCCACAGCACATGAAAATGACATATGTCACAGTTCATCTGTCAAGGATGTCACAATGTCTTTCTTCTTTTTCATGTCTCTTAAAAGAACCCACCACAGGTATGAAAACATCCAAACAACCCACAACACAATTAACTAAAGATATCAAATTCAGATATCAAGTTGGTTTATGAATGGTCTTTTTCATGTCTTCCAGAGGAGCCATCATGTAGATACAACTGTGGCTACAACTTGGGAAGCTGCTCCTGCTCCAGCTCCTGTGAATGGACAGGAAACTGTTGTAATGACTACTATTGTGAGTTTCATTGCATATATAGGGGGAGTGTTATTCAAATAAGAACTAGAACTTGGTAATTCAGTGTTCCTCCATCATAGCATATTCCTTTCTTTCGTACATCCAAATTTTGATGATGTTCACACAGTAAGTCTTGTGTATTACTTGAAAACATTAAATTGTATTTAGGTGCCTGGTTGAATGAAGCATTTAGTTTGCTGTTGTGGAGGATGTGGCTATTGAACAAAATATCTGCTTTCCACTGTGACAGATTGTGTATGTGTTGTATTTATATCGTTATTATTATTTGTCTTCATAGCTTATTGCTGGACCTCTACCACGTATTGGCCATGGTACACCACAGGTATGAAAACATCCTAACATTCCACAGCACATGAAGATGACATATGTCACAGTTGATTTGTAAAGGATGTCACAATGTCTTCCTTCTTTTTCATGTCTCTTAAAAGAACCCACCACAGGTATGAAAACACCCAAACAACCCACAACACAATTAACTAAAGATATCAAATTCAGATATCAAGTAGGCTTATGAATGCTCTTTTTCATGTCTTTCAGAGGAGCCATCATGTAGATACAACTGTGGCTACAACTGGGGAAGCTGCTCCTGCTCCAGCTCCTGTGAATGGACAGGAAGCTGTTGTAATGACTACTATTGTGAGTTTCAGAGCATATATTGTCTTTTGTAGGCCCTCTTGTTTGCCCTCTTGTTGGCTCTGTATTTTCTTGTTACTTTGTTTTTTATGTATATTGTTTTTAATTTGTACTTTTATCCTTTTATCCTTGTAAAGCGTCTTTGAGTTTTTGAAAAGCTCTGTACGAACAAAATGTATTTTATTATTATTATTATATAAAGAGGGAGTGTTATTCAAATAAGACCTAGTACTCAGTAATTCAGTGTTCCTCCATCATAGCATATTCCTTTCTTTCGTACATCCAAATTTTGATGATGTTCACACAATAAGTCTTGTATCTTACTTGAAAACATTAAATTGTATTTCGGTGCCTGATTGAATGAGGCATTTAGTTTGTTGTTGTGGAGGATGTGGCTGGTGAACAAAATATCTGCTTTCCTCTGTGACAGATTGTGTATGTGTTGTATTTATATCATTATTATTATTTGTCTTCATAGCTTATTGCTGGACCTCTACCACGTATTGGCCATGGTACACCACAGGTATGAAAACATCCAAACAATCCACAGCACATGAAAATGACATATGTCACAGTTGATTCGTAAAGGATGTCACAATGTCTTCCTTCTTTTTCATGTCTCTTAAAAGAGCCCACCACAGGTATGAAAACACCCAAACAACCCACAACACATTTCAGTAAAGACCTCAAATTCAGGTTTCAAGTAGGTTTATGAATGCTCCTTTTCATGTCTTCCAGAGGAGCCATCATGTAGATACAACTGTGGCTACAACTGGGGAAGCTGCTCCTGCTCCAGCTCCTGTGAATGGACAGGAAACTGTTGTAATGACTACTATTGTGAGTTTCAGAGCATATATTGTCTTGTGTGGGCTCTTGTTGGCTCTATATTTTCCTGTTACCTTGTTTTCTATGTATATTGTTTTTAGTTTGTACTTTTATCCTTTTATCCTTGTAAAGCGTTTTTGAGTTTTTGAAAACTTCTGTATGAATAAAATGTATTTTATTATTATTATTATATAAAGAGGGAGTGTTATTCAAATAAGAACTAGAACTCAGTAATTCAGTGTTCCTCCACCATAGCATATTCCTTTCTTTTGTACATCCAAATTTTGATGATGTTCACACAATAAGTCTTGTATATTACTTGAAAACATTAAATTGTATTTCGGTGCCTGATTGGATGAGGTATTTAGTTTGTTGTTGTGGAAGATGTGGCTATTGAACAAAATATCTGCTTTCCTCTGTGACAGATTGTGTATGTGTTGTATTTAAATTATATCATTATTATTATTTGTCTTCATAGCTTATTGCTGGACCTCTACCACGTATTGGCCATGGTACACCACAGGTATGAAAACATCCTAACATTCCACAGCACATGAAAATGACATATGTCACAGTTCATATGTCAAGGATGTCACAATGTCTTCCTTCTTTTTCATGTCTCTCAAAGAGCCCACCACAGGTATGAAAACATCCAAACAACCCACAACACATTAAACTAAAGATATCAAATTCAGATATCAAGTAGGTTTATGAATGCTCTTTTCATGTCTTTCAGAGGAGCCATCATGTAGATACAACTGTGGCTACAACTTGGGAAGCTGCTCCTGCTCCAGTACCTGTGAATGGTTAGGGAACTGTTGCAATGACTACTATTGTGAGTTTCATTGCATCTAAAGGGGGAGTGTTATTCAAACAAGAACTAGTACTCAGTTATTCATTGTTCTTCCACCATAGCATATTCCTGTCTTTTGAACAACCAAATTTTGATGATGTTCACACAATTACTCTTGTTTGATCACTTGAAAACATAAGTTTTTTTTTGTTTAGGTGCTGATTTGATGTGCAATTTAGTTTGTTGCTGTGGAGGATGTGGCTGGTGAACAAAATATCTGCTTTCCTCTGTGACCAAAGGTGTATGTGTTGTACTTATATTTTTCTTATGTGTCTTCATAGCTTATTGCTGGACCTCTACCACTGATTGGCCATGGTACACCACAGGTATGAAAACATCCTAACAATCCACAGCACATGAAAATGATAACTCACAGTTCATAAGAAAGGGATGTCCAAGTGTCTTACTTCTTTTTCATGTCTCTTAGATGAGCCCACCACCACTGATTGGCCATGGGACACCACAGGTATAAGGACATTCTAACACTTCACACCACATTTAACTAACAAAATCCAAATTCAAGGATTGAGTAGGTTTATGAATGCTCTACTTCTTCTTCATGTCACTGAGAAGAGCCATCATGTAGATGGAACTGCGGCTATGACTTGGGAAGCTGCTCCTGCTCCAGCTCCTGTGAATGGAGAGGAAACTGTTGTAATGACTACTACTGTGAGTAAAGTCTCAAAGTTCCGCAAAGGGGAGCACCTACACTTGGATCATTGTTTTTGTCAAACTTTATAATTTTCCACTTTCTTAAATGAAGGGCTGCTAGCTACAGCACAGCTTCTGAAGTCCACCTCAACATAACTCTCCAGGAACCATAGATTATCATAATTCCACAAAAATGTCAATCTTCCACACTTTTGATTTTTACATTATTCAAACAGTAAGTTACTTTATGAGTAACATTTTTGATTATGCACAGGTATGGATGATGATCATGGACTAAATATTGATGTAGATACAACAGAAACTGTACTTGTCATTTAGCTCAATCCAATGAACAGTCAGAGGAAACCAATGTTATGACTACTATTTTGAGCAACATTTCAAAGCTCTGTAACAGGGAGTATAATGGTTTGGATCACAGTTTTTGCATAAGGGATTATTCTTAAGTCTAATAAAGGTAAAGAGTAATGCAGAAGGGGTCAGACTTCCTGGGCTATAAGAATTGGTCTCAAGTGGGCACTGGAGGAGCTACAGTTTATGGCAGCCTCACAAAAGATTCATTTGTTCACACTGGAAGCTGGATCATAGTTCTTTTTAATACTAAATGTTTCTTTAACCCTTTCATGCATGATGTCCGCTACAGTAGACAGATATTTGAAATAACTTGATACTCTTTAGGTTGCAGTACGATGCCCAACTACCAAAGGCAAGGCAAGTTTATTTATATAGCACTTTTCCTACAACACATGTAACTCAAAGTGCTACCAAACACTTGTCAAGTTTCATAAAATTTGAACTTTCTTTTTTTAACATTTTACATAATTTTTATTTTTTATTTAAATTTTGGTTCACAAGTGAATAGTTTGATTGAACAGCAATAATGCATACTGGTATACTTCAGACTTTTCTTTTACTTTCTAATAAATGGCGTGTTTGTGGATCTACATTTAGTTCCACTAGATTAGTATTTATACAGTTGATGCATGATGAAGTGGACAGATGCATAACTCCCTAAATATATTGCACTGGAAAAAATGATCATGATTGTTAAATCGTTGAAAGTACAAACATTGAAAAAAGTATTTCCTCGTGGTTTGATAATACTTGCATGAAAGGGTTAATCTACAAAAGGAAATGACTGAGAGCAGAGGGTGGTCATACATCTTGGGATTTGTTGTCAGTCTTAGGTAGGCCCCCAAGGAACTGTTTTTTTTTTTTTTTTGCAACCCTACAAACATGTCATTCCCTCACACTCAGGATTTAACTTAATTGAAACAGGAAGTCACTTCATGACAATGTGGGCCCTAATTTCCTGGTGCAGCACAAGGTGATGGAGCCTGGCACACTCACACTGTGGTAGTTTTGTTTAGTGCACCAGAAAAAAATTAAAATTCAAAAGATAAGAGAAAGAAAAAAGAGAGAGAGGGTTGCTAAATAAATGTAAATCACACGGTATCACAGGATTTACCTGTGATTGCCAGTTTGGCAATTGGTAGACTAACTGTACTGAGATTTGTATGGCAGCACATCAGAGGGAGGTGTCAGAAGATTCAGGTCGGCGCAGTGATAACTTTGTGCCAAACAACTGCAAGGAAGATGCACTGAAAGCTCACCAGCCCCAACCTGGTCTATTCCCGGTATAGGCGAAGTGCACCAGGTGCAGTGGTAATTTGGCTGACAGGCACACAGTGCGTACGCATCACCAATACCTCTGAGGCAGGTATCCAGAGCGTCAGGCACATTTCAATGCAATAGACAATCACAGCAACCATATTTAATGTAACCATCTAAACCAGCATACACATTTGGATCTATATTAATTGTCACGTCACATCTGATGTCGGATCAAAGATGTTTGTCATAACGGAAAGCAGCTGGAAGTGTAATGCAAGCAAACATCTCACAAGCCAACCACGAACACCCTCATCATTCAACATGGAGTATATATCAGGCCTCTCTCATCTCATTAAATTCAAAAGAAAAGGGAGAAGAAAAAATGACAGAAAAAAGAGAGAGAAGAAGGAGAGAGACACTTGCTAAATAAATGTTTAGGATTTACCTGTGATTGCCGTATTTCTCTGTTTTAATCTTTACGGCTCTAATTTTGTAGACCAGGTGCAAGCACAGGTGCACCTGCCCTGCACCGGCCTTCGCCGAGCGGACAGGGTGTGACCAGCGCACTTTGCAAGTTTCCTACAGTGCCAAAAGAGACGCACTGAAGGCGCACAGCAGCGCATAGCAGCGCATAGCAGCGCATAGCAGTGCATCCACGCCTCCGTCTCTGCCCCTCAGCACAAATGACAGAGAGGAGGAGAAAAGGCGTGAGTGGGTTTTACACAGCCGAGTGCTGTCTTCACCAATCAAATGACCGACTCTCCTCGCCTTTAATTGCGCTGCGGCCGAGGCGCAGCGTCTGATTGGTCTGAATGATCCCTGCCACTGTGGAATAAGTGTGCTGGAAAGACCCAGTAGCGGAGAAGGTCAGAGCTGCTGTCACTTCAGCAGGAGAATAGACAGCGGGGCGCATTGGAGGCCATGACGCGCGTCACCGTGTGAGCCAGCTCCGGGGACAGATGTAATCTGTTCCTTTGTCATTAATAGGAGTAAAAAAATTAGGAGACATGTTACACAGCCGCTGGCTTATTCATTCACAATGCTGTGATCCACCTGCACTCCTGGTCTGTCATCACCAAATAGCAGAGCCTTTAGTGATATACTGTATACTTTCCCGGTATCTCCTCCTCATCCTCCATGCAATAATGTACTCCATCTTTTTAGATCACGTTAAAAATAAAGACTAAAACAGAGGAATATGGGAAATCACAGGTAAGTCCTTAGTGACATACATTTATTTTCTCTCTTTTTTCTCCGTCTTTTTTCTCCCTTTTCTTTGAATTGAATGAAATGAGAGAAGCCAGATAAATACTCAGTATCAGATGTTAAGGGTGTTTATTGTTGACTAGTAAGATGTGCATCAAACTTCCAGCTGCCTTAAGGTTAAGTTTCCGTTATGACAAACGGCCTAAATCCGACATCAGATGTGACGGGACAATTAATATAGATACAAATGTATATGCTGGTTCAGACAGTTACATTAAATAGTGATTACTGTGATTGTTTATTGCATTAAAATGTGCCTGACACACTGGAAACCTGCCTCTGAGGCTTTGCTGATGTGTGCGCACATGTTCGCCCGTCACCAAGCTACAGCTGAGGAGGATGCGCTCCGCCCTGCACCGACAATAGACCAGGTTGGAGCTGGCGAGCTTTCAGCGCACTTTCTGCACTGTTTTTGCCACGAAATTGTCACTGCGCCAACAGGAATCTTCCGACACCTCCCCCTGGTGCGCCGTCACACCCATCTCTGCGCAGATGGTCTCCCAAATTGTCAAATTGGGAGTGCACGGTGGTTTGCTGGACAAAATTAACACTGCGCGGCTGTGCCCAGGCTTGCGCCCCCTGCACTGTGCCACGAAATTAGGGCCCTTATTCTTAAAGTGATCAAAAAAGATGATGTACATTGCTGCAAAAAAGGAGAGGAGATGATACCTGGAGACGATATATCAACAAAGGTTCTGCTATTTGGCGATGACCAACCAGGAATGCAGGTGGATCACAAGCATGATGAATTAGCTGCTGTGTTTAAATGCAACTGTCACATAGTTTTTTACTCCTGTTCATGACACAGGAACACAGGATTACATCTGTCCTGTGTCATAAACGGGAATATTAAATGTACATCACCATGTGGAGGTGGTCCACATGGTGAGGCACATAGCCTCCGATGTGCACCTGTTGGCCCCTGTGCTCTTCCAGTTGCTGTAAAAGTCTGACCGTCTTTGCCTCGGGGTCTTTCCTGCACACTGTGGCAGTGATCAGTCAGACCAATCAGTTGCTGCCCCCTGTCTGCAGTGCATTTACAGGCAAGGAGAGGCGTTCATTTGATTGGGGAAGATTACACATGGCTGTGTCAAACCCACTCAAGTCTTCTCTCCTCCCTCTCAGGCACTTGCATGAGTGGGAGGGATGTAGGCGTAGGTGCAGCCAGTGCTTGACCTACGAAATTATAGCAATACATTTTTAATTATGTGTAGGTATGGAATATGGAAGACAATTCAGATAAATAATGTTTTTGTTACGTGGATAAGATTGAAAAATTACAAAGACATCATGGTATACAATATATCCAATACAAACGAAAGGGTCTATTCTCCAAGGGGAAAAAAATAAAGAAATAATAAGACAAAAACACACTAATACATAATAGAAAAAAATTAAAAGGGTGGGAGAAGTTAAGTTGATGTATATGTATGCATAAACAGTGCTTATAATTTTGTACTTATTATTGAATCAAAAACAATGGAAACTGTTGTTTGTTCCATTTAGTAAAATCCATTAAAAAGTCTCCTCAAATTGACTGTATAACAATAAGGGCTTGGTTGGACAACACCCTCTATTTTGATGTTGCACATATATGACATAAATAATACTCTGTGTCAAAGTTTGTTGTGTTGTATTTATCGTATTTCTTGGTTTGTCTTCATAGCTTTTTGCTGGACCACCACAGGTATAAAATTATCCTGACAATTCTTCAAACAAGAAAGAAATATGTCACATTTCATAAGAAAGGGATGCTCAAATGTCTTTCTTCTTTTTCATGTCTCTTAGACGAGCCAACCACAACTTATTGGCCATGGACACCAACAGGTATGAAAACATCCTAACAATCCACAACAAATTGAACTACAAACGTAAAGGATTTGTAAAGGATGTCACAATGTCTTCCTTCTTTTTCATGTCTCTTAAAAGAGCCCACCACAGGTATGAAACATCCTAACAATCCACAGCACATGAAAATAACATATATCACGGTGGATTTGTAAAGGATATAACAATTTCTTCCTTCTTTCTCATGTCTCTAAAAAGAGCCCACCACAGGTATGAAAACACCCAAACAACCCACAGCACATGAAAATGACATATATCACAGTTGATTTGTAAAGGATGTCACAATGTCTTCCTTCTTTTTCATGTCTCTTAAAAGAACCCACCACAGGTATGAAACATCCTAACAATGCAGAGCACATGAAAATGACACATATCACAGTTGATTTGTAAAGGATGTCACAATGTCTTCCTTCTCTTTCATGTCTCTTAAAATAACCCACCGCAGGTATGAAAACATCCAAACAATCCACAACAAATTGAACTAAAAACGTATTCTAATTGAAGAATAGAGTACTGTAGGTTTATCAATGCTCTACTTTATTCATGTCGGAAAAATTATTTTCCATTGTTACAGAATCAATCCTTCTATGATATTATGATGAAAGAGGAGATTTCTGAGTGCTTTACTACCTTACAAAAGTAGCCCATTGTCTGAATGTTACAGTTGACTTACATGTTATCCTGTTTACCTTCAGCAAAGCCATGTGAAAGCACTCTGTATTACTCTGGGACCTTTACCAGCCCAAACCACCCAAGTAACTATGAGGACCATACCTACTGTATCTGGTATCTTTATACTGCAACAAACGACCACAGAATCTCTCTGTCATTCACATTCCTGGAGTAAGTAAAGAATAAATGCCTGTTTGAGCTCATCTGTATTAGAGTGCTTCAACTCATGTGTTTTTGGTCTGTTTGACACAAGTATGATGCACTGTGTTAGATTTTTTTGTTTTAGCAGTAAATACCTTATGGTGTTTATAAACATTTATTTTCTCATCTCTATTTTGTGTAATTGAACCATCATTTGTTTTATAATGATTAGAGACTGAACTTAGCACTGAAATTGAAGGTATGATTTAAGTCAGTGATTTATGGATTTTCTTTGTCTTATTGAACAGATTGGAGAATTGCTGCAACTGTGACTACATTCAAATCTATGATGGCTCATATGTTGGCTCACCATCTCTTGGAAAAGTGTGCCATGGCAGTCTGAGCACTTTCCAGTCTTCCTCCAGATACATGACTGTAGTTTTCAGAACTGATGGCTCTGTTGTCGCCAGAGGGTTCAGTGCTGAATTCAGAAGCTCAGACTCAGGTACAACTGTCATCAGTTAAATGGCATAAGTGATTCACTGTATAGCTGTCAAGTCTTTGATTTTTCCTAACTACTTAAATAATGAATTATAATGGAGATGAATTGGTCGAAACCAGGGGTGTCCAAACTTTTTAAATTTAGGGTCATGTATGGAAAAATACAGGGATAAGCAGCCAGATTATACTTCAATTAAGTTCAAGATTTAGGTAAGCTTTTACATGACCATAGTTGGTAAACACCAACTTGGTATGACTGATAGGTCAGCCCCTGATCAGACTAAGAAAGATGCTTTGTGTCATCGCTCATCTACACATTAAAAAAATACCCACAATGACACTGCAAAAAGCTGCCAAACCTTGTACATGCATTGTTGAAAGATTGTTTAGCATAATCAGCATTATATTCTTGGGAAATCTTGATATGCTACAAAAAGACCATGGTATAGCACAGGTATCATAACATCATGACATTCTGGAATACATCAAAATGATTTATGTCACAGTTCATGTGTAAAGGATGTCCGAATGTCTTGCATCTTTTTCATGACTCTAAGACTGGACTACCACATATTGGCCATGGTACACCACAGGTATGAAAACATCCAAACAATCCACATTACACTAAAATGACATATATCACAGTTGATTTGTAAAGGATGTCACAATGTCTTCCTTCTTTTTCATGTCTCTTTAAAGAGCCCACCACAGGTATGAAACATCCTAACAATCCACATTGCACAAAAATGACATATACAGTTGTGCCCAAAAGTTTACACCCCACAGCAGAATTTCTGATTACTTGGCCTTTTCTCAGAAAATATGAATGATAGCACAAAAACCTTTCTGTCACTCATGGTTAGTGGTTGGGTGAAGACATTTATTGAAAAAAAGATTAGTTTACTCTTTTTAAATCATAATGACAACAGAAACTTCAATATTGACCCTGTTCAAAAGTTTACACCCCCCAGTTTTTAATACTTTGTATTTCCTCCTTTAAAATCAATAACAGCTTGAAGTCTTTTGTGGTAGTTGTGGATGAGGGTCTTTATTTTCTCAGATGGTAAAACTGCCCATTCCTCTTGGCAAAAAGCCTCCAGCTCCTGTAAATTCTTTGGTTGTCTTGCATTAGCTGCACATTTGAGATCTCCCCAGAGCGGCTTAATGATATTGAGGTCAGGAGACTGAGATGGCCACTTTAAAACCTTCACTTTATTCTGCTGTAGCCAATGGCAGGTTGATTTGGCCTTGTGTTTTGGATCATTGTCATGTTGAACGGCCCAAGAACGCCCCATGCGCAGCTTCTGGGCCTATGACTGTAAATTTTCCTCCAGTATTTTCTGATAGCATGCTTCATTCATCCTTCCATCAATTTTGACCAATTTGCCTGTGCCTTTGTAGCTCACACATCCCCAGAACATCAGTGATCCACCTCCGTATTTCACAGTAGGAATGGTGTACCTTTCATCATGGGCCTTGTTGACTCCTCTCCAAATGTAACGTTTATGGTTGTGGCTAAAAAGTTTAATTTTGGTCTCATCACTCCAAATGACTTTGTTCCAGAAGTTTTGAGGCTTGTCTCTGTGCTGTTTGGCGTGTCATAAGCGGAAAATTTTGTGGCATTTGCGTAGAAATGGCTTTCTTCTGGTGACCCGACCATGCAGCCCATGTTTCTTCAAGTGTCTCCTTATTGTGGATCTTGAAACATCCACCCCAATTTCTTTCAGAGAGTCCTGTGTTTCAGCTGAAGTTATTTGAGTTTTTTTCTTTGCATCTCGAACAATTTTCCTTGCAGTTGGAGCTGAAATTTTTGACCAACAGAATCCCTCCCTCTCCTCTTCTTAATTAGAGTTTTAACAGTGCTTCTTGGTATCCTCAGTTCCTTGGATATCTTTTAAAATTCTTTTCCTGTTTTATACAGTTGGATTACCTTTTCTCGCAGATCCTTTGACAATTCTTTTGCTTTACCCATGTCACAGAAATTTCAACGCAGCACTGAGTGAAAGATGCACATGTCCGTCAGGAGCTCAGAAACTGAGCTTTTAAACACACACTGTGAATACAAGCTAATAGATCACAGGTGAGGATGGTTACCTTTAGTCGACATTCAAACCCATTTGTGTCAAATTTTGTGCATTTTATCAGGCCAAAACTGCCAGGGGGTGTAAACTTTTGAACAGGGTCAATATTGAAGTTTCTGTTGTCATTGTGATTTAAAGAGTAAACTAATCTTTTTTTTCAATAAATGTCTTCACCCAACCACTAACCATGAGTGACAGAAAGGTTTTTGTGGTATCATTCATATTTTCTGAGAAAAGGCCGAAAAATCAGTAATTCTGCTGGGGGGTGTAAACTTTTGGGCACAACTGTATCACAGTTGATTTGTAAAGGATGTCACAATGTCTTCCTTCTTTTTCATGTCTCTAAAAAGAGCCCACCACAGGTATGAAACATCCTAACAATCCACAGCACATGAAAATGACATATATCACAGTTGATTTGTAATGGATATCACAATGTCTTCCTTCTTTTTTATTTCTCTTAAAAGAGCCCACCACAGGTATGAAACATCCTCACAATCCTCAGCACATGAAAATGACATATATCACTGTTGATATGTAAAGGATGTCACAATGTCTTCCTTCTTTTTCATGTCTCCTCACAGAGCCCACCACAGGTATGAAACATCCTCACAATCCACAGCACAAAAATGACATGTATCACTGTTGACATGTAAAGGATGTCACATTGTCTTCCTTCTTTTTCATGCCCCTAAAAAGAGCCCACCACAGGTATGAAACATCCTAACAATCCACATTACACGAAAATGACATATATCACAGTTGATTTGTAAAGGAAGTCACAATGTCTTCCTTCTTTTTCCTGACTCTAAAAAGAGCCCACCACAGGTATGAAATATCCTAACAATCCACATTACATGAAAATGAAATATATCACAGTTGACATGTAAAGGATGTCACAATGTCTTCCTTCTTTTTCATGTCTCTTTAAAGAGCCCACCACAGGTATGAAACATCCTAACATTTAACAGCACATGAAAATGACTTATATCACAGTTGATTTGTAAAGGATTTCACAATTTCTTCCTTCTTTTTCATGTCTCTTTAAAGAGCCCACCACAGGTATGAAACATCCTAACAAATCACATTACACAAAAATAACATTTATCACATTGGATTTGTAAAGGATGTCACAATGTCTTTCTTCTTTTTGACGTCTCTCAAAAGAGCCCACCACAGGTATGAAACATCCTCACAATCCACAGTAAGATGAAAATGACATATATCACTGTTGATTTGTTAAGGATGTCACAATGTCTTCCGTCTTTTTTATTTCTCTAAAAAGAGCCCACCACAGGTATGAAACATCCTAACAATCCACAGCACATGAAAATGGCATATGTCACTGTTGATTTGTAAAGGATGTCACAATGTCTTCCTTCTTTTCATGTCTCTAAAAAGAGCCCACCACAGGTATGAAACATCCTAACAATCCACAGCACATGAAAATGACATATATCACAGTTGATTTGTAAAGGATGTCACAATGTCTTCCTTCTTTTTCATGTCTCTAAAAAGAGCCCACCACAGGTATGAAACATCCTAACAATCCACATTACATGAAAATGACATATATCACAGTTGATTTGTAAAGGATGTCACAATGTCTTCCTTCTTTTTCATGTCTCTAAAAAGAGCCCACCACAGGTATGAAACATCCTAACAATCCACAGCACATGAAAATGACATATATCACTGTTGATTTGTAAAGGATGTCACAATGTCTTCCTTCTTTTTCATGTCTCCTAGAAGAGCCCACCACAGGTATGAAACATCCTAACAATCCACAGCACATGAAAATGACATATATCACTGTTGATTTGTAAAGGATGTTACAATGTCTTTCTTCTTTTCATTTATCTAAAAAGAGCCCACCACAGGTATGAAACATCCTAACAATCCACAGCACATGAAAATGACATATATCACAGTTGATTTGTAAAGGATGTCACAATGTCTTCCTTCTTTTTCATGTCTCTAAAAAGAGCCCACCACAGGTATGAAACATCCTAACAATCCACAGCACATGAAAATGACATATATCACAGTTGATTTGTAAAGGATGTCACAATGTCTTCCTTCTTTTTCATGTCTCTTAAAAGAGCCCACCACAGGTATGAAACATCCTAACAATCCACAGCACATGAAAATGACATATATCACTGTTGATTTGTAAAGGATGTCACAATGTCTTCCTTCTTTTTCATGTCTCTAAAAAGAGCCCACCACAGGTATGAAACATCCTAACAATCCACATTGCACAAAAATGACACATATCACTGTTGATTTGTAAAGGATGTCACAATGTCTTCCTTCTTTTTCATGTCTCTAAAAAGAGCCCACCACAGGTATGAAACATCCTAACAATCCACAGCACATGAAAATGACATATATCACAGTTGATTTGTAAAGGATGTCACAATGTCTTCCTTCTTTTTCATGTCTCTAAAAAGAGCCCACCACAGGTATGAAACATCCTAACAATCCACAGCACATGAAAATGACATATATCACAGTTGATTTGTAAAGGATGTCACAATGTCTTCCTTCTTTTTCATGTCTCTTAAAAGAGCCCACCACAGGTATGAAACATCCTAACAATCCACAGCACATGAAAATGACATATATCACAGTTGATTTGTAAAGGATGTCACAATGTCTTCCTTCTTTTTCATGTCTCTCACAGAGCCCACCACAGGTATGAAACATCCTAACAATCCACAGCACATGAAAATGACATATATCACAGTTGATTTGTAAAGGATGTCACAATGTCTTCCTTCTTTTTCATGTCTCTAAAAAGAGCCCACCACAGGTATGAAACATCCTAACAATCCACAGCACATGAAAATGACATATATCACAGTTGATTTGTAAAGGATGTCACAATGTCTTCCTTCTTTTTCATGTCTCTCACAGAGCCCACCACAGGTATGAAACATCCTAACAATCCACAGCACATGAAAATGACATATATCACAGTTGATTTGTAAAGGATGTCACAATGTCTTCCTTCTTTTTCATGTCTCTAAAAAGAGCCCACCACAGGTATGAAACATCCTAACAATCCACAGCACATGAAAATGACATATATCACAGTTGATTTGTAAAGGATGTCACAATGTCTTCCTTCTTTTTCATGTCTCTAAAGAGCCCACCACAGGTATGAAATATCCTAACAATCCACATTGAACAAAAATGACATATATCACAGTTGATTTGTAAAGGATGTCACAATGTCTTCCTTCTTTTTCATGTCTCTAAAAAGAGCCCACCACAGGTATGAAACATCCTAACAATCCACAGCACATGAAAATGACATATATCACAGTTGATTTGTAAAGGATGTCACAATGTCTTCCTTCTTTTTCATGTCTCTACACAGAGCCCACCACAGGTATGAAACATCCTAACAATCCACAGCACATGAAAATGACATTTATCATTGTTGATTTGTAAAGGATGTCACAATGTCTTCCTTCTTTTTCATATCTCTTAAAAGAGCCCACCACAGGTATGAAACATCCTAACAATCCACAGCACATGAAAATGACATATATCACAGTTGATTTGTAAAGGATGTCACAATGTCTTCCTTCTTTTTCATGTCTCTAAAAAGAGCCCACCACAGGTATGAAACATCCTAACAATCCACAGCAAATGAAGATGACATATATCAATGTTGATTTGTAAAGGATGTCACAATGTCTTCCTTCTTTTTCATGTCTCTAAAAAGAGCCCACCACAGGTATGAAACATCCTAACAATCCACAGCACATGAAAATGACATATATCACAGTTGATTTGTAAAGGATGTCACAATGTCTTCCTTCTTTTTCATGTATCCTCACAGAGCCCACCACAGGTATGAAACATCCTAACAATCCACAGCACATGAAAATGACATATATCACAGTTGATTTGTAAAGGATGTCACAATGTCTTCCTTCTTTTTCATGTCTCTAAAAAGAGCCCACCACAGGTATGAAACATCCTAACAATCCACAGCACATGAAAATGACATATATCACAGTTGATTTGTAAAGGATGTCACAATGTCTTCCTTCTTTTTCATGTCTCTATAAAGAGCTCACCACAGGTATGAAACATCCTAACAATCCACAGCACATGAAAATGACATATATCAATGTTGATTTGTAAAGGATGTCACAATGTCTTCCTTCTTTTTCATGTCTCTTTAAAGAGCCCACCACAGGTATGAAACATCCTAACAATCCACAGCACATGAAAATGACATATATCAATGTTGACATGTAAAGGATGTCACAATGTTCCTTTCTTTCCTGACTCTAAAAAAAAAAAAAAAAAAAAGAGCCCACCACAGGTATGAAACATCCTAACAATCCACAGCAAATGAAGATGACATATATCAATGTTGATTTGTAAAGGATGTCACAATGTCTTCCTTCTTTTTCATGTCTCTAAAAAGAGCCCACCACAGGTATGAAACATCCTAACAATCCACAGCACATGAAAATGACATATATCACAGTTGATTTGTAAAGGATGTCACAATGTCTTCCTTCTTTTTCATGTCTCTCACAGAGCCTACCACAGGTATGAAACATCCTAACGATCCAAAGCACATGAAAATGACATATATCACTGTTGATTTGTAAAGGATGTCACAATGTCTTCCTTCTTTTTCATGTCTCCTCACAGAGCCCACCACAGGTATGAAACATCCTAACAATCCACAGCACATGAAAATGACATATATCACAGTTGATTTGTAAAGGATGTCACAATGTCTTCCTTCTTTTTCATGTCTCTAAAAAGAGCCCACCACAGGTATGAAACATCCTAACAATCCACAGCACATGAAAATGACATATATCACAGTTGATTTGTAAAGGATGTCACAATGTCTTCCTTCTTTTTCATGCCTCTAAAAAGAGCCCACCACAGGTATGAAACATCCTAACAATCCACATTACACGAAAATGACATGTATCACAGTTGATTTGTAAAGGATGTCACAATGTCTTCCTTCTTTTTCCTGACTCTAAAAAGAGCCCACCACAGGTATGAAACATCCTAACAATCCACAGCAAATGAAGATGACATATATCAATGTTGATTTGTAAAGGATGTCACAATGTCTTCCTTCTTTTTCATGCCTCTAAAAAGAGCCCACCACAGGTATGAAACATCCTAACAATCCACAGCACATGAAAATGACATATATCAATGTTGATTTGTAAAGGATGTCACAATGTCTTCCTTCTTTTTCATGTCTCTTTAAAGAGCCCACCACAGGTATGAAACATCCTAACAATCCACAGCACATGAAAATGACATATATCACAGTTGATTTGTAAAGGATGTCACAATGTCTTCCTTCTTTTTCATGTCTCTAAAAAGAGCCCACCACAGGTAAGAAACATCCTAACAATCCACAGCACATGAAAATGACATATATCACAGTTGATTTGTAAAGGATGTCACAATGTCTTCCTTCTTTTTCATGTCTCTAAAAAGAGCCCACCACAGGTATGAAACATCCGAACAATCCACAGCACATGAAAATGACATATATCACAGTTGATTTGTAAAGGATGTCACAATGTCTTCCTTCTTTTTCATGTTCTAAAAGAGCTTACCACAGGTATGAAATATCCTAACAATCCACATTACTCGAAAATGACATGTATCACAGTTGATTTGTAAAGGATGTCACAATGTCTTCCTTCTTTTTCCTGACTCTAAAAAGAGCCCACCACAGGTATGAAACATCCTCACAATCCACAGTAAGATGAAAATGACATATATCACTGTTGACATGTAAAGGATGTCACAATGTCTTCCTTCTTTTTCATGTCTCTTTAAAGAGCCCACCACAGGTATGAAACATCCTAACAATCCACAGCACATGAAAATGACACATATCACAGTTGATTTGACAAGGATGTCACAATGTCTTCCTTCTTTTTCATGTCTCTCAAAAGAGCCCACCACAGGTATGAAACATCCGCACAATCTACAGCAGATGAAAATGACATAAATCACTGTTGAGATGTAAAGGATGTCACAATGTCTTCCTTCTTTTTCATGTCTCTAAAAAGAGCCCACCACAGGTATGAAACATCCTAACAATCCAAAGGACATGAAAATGACACATATCACAGTTGATTTGTAAAGAATGTCACAATGTCTTCCTTCTTTTTCATGTCTCTAAAAAGAGCCCACCACAGGTATGAAACATCCTCACAATCCACAGTAAGATGAAAATGACATATATCACTGTTGACATGTAAAGGATGTCACAATGTCTTCCTTCTTTTTCATGTCTCTTTAAAGAGCCCACCACAGGTATGAAACATCCTAACAATCCACAGCACATGAAAATGACACATATCACAGTTGATTTGACAAGGATGTCACAATGTCTTCCTTCTTTTTCATGTCTCTCAAAAGAGCCCACCACAGGTATGAAACATCCTCACAATCTACAGTAAGATGAAAATGACATAAATCACTGTTGAGATGTAAAGGATGTCACAATGTCTTCCTTCTTTTTCATGTCTCTAAAAAGAGCCCACCACAGGTATGAAACATCCTAACAATCCAAAGGACATGAAAATGACACATATCACAGTTGATTTGTAAAGAATGTCACAATGTCTTCCTTCTTTTTCATGTCTCTCAAAAGAGCCCACCACAGGTATGAAACATCCTCAAAATCCACAGTAAGATGAAAATGACATATATCACAGTTGATTTGTAAAGGATGTCACAATGTCTTCCTTCTTTTTCATGTCTCTTAAAAGAGCTCACCACAGGTATGAAACATCCGAACAATCCACATTACATGAAAATGACATATATCACTGTTGACATGTAAAGCATATCACAATGTCTTCCTTCTTTTTCATGTCTCTCAAAAGAGCCCACCACAGGTATGAAACATCCTCAAAATCCACAGTAAGATGAAAATGACATATATCACAGTTGATTTGTAAAGGATGTCACAATGTCTTCCTTCTTTTTCCTGACTCTAAAAAGAGCCCACCACAGGTATGAAACATCCTAACAATCCACAGCAAATGAAGATGACATATATCAATGTTGATTTGTAAAGGATGTCACAATGTCTTCCTTCTTTTTCATGCCTCTAAAAAGAGCCCACCACAGGTATGAAACATCCTAACAATCCACAGCACATGAAAATGACATATATCACAGTTGATTTGTAAAGGATGTCACAATGTCTTCCTTCTTTTTCATGTCTCTAAAAAGAGCCCACCACAGGTAAGAAACATCCTAACAATCCACAGCACATGAAAATGACATATATCACAGTTGATTTGTAAAGGATATCACAATGTCTTCCTTCTTTTTCATGTCTCTAAAAAGAGCCCACCACAGGTATGAAACATCCGAACAATCCACAGCACATGAAAATGACATATATCACAGTTGATTTGTAAAGGATGTCACAATGTCTTCCTTCTTTTTCATGTTCTAAAAGAGCTTACCACAGGTATGAAATATCCTAACAATCCACATTACTCGAAAATGACATGTATCACAGTTGATTTGTAAAGGATGTCACAATGTCTTCCTTCTTTTTCCTGACTCTAAAAAGAGCCCACCACAGGTATGAAACATCCTAACAATCCACAGCAAATGAAGATGACATATATCAATGTTGATTTGTAAAGGATGTGACAATGTCTTCCTTCTTTTTCATGCCTCTAAAAAGAGCCCACCACAGGTATGAAACATCCTAACATTCCACAGCACATGAAAATGACACATATCACAGTTGATTTGTAAAGGATGTCACAATGTCTTCCTTCTTTTTCATGTCTTTTAAAAGAGCTCACCACAGGTATGAAACATCCTAACAATCCACAGCACATGAAAATGACACATATCACAGTTGATTTGTAAAGGATTCCACAATGTCTTCCTTCTTTTTCATGTCTCTTTAAAGAGCCCACCACAGGTATGAAACATCCTAACAATCCACAGCACATGAAAATGACACATATCACAGTTGATTTGTAAAGGATGTCACAATGTCTTCCTTCTTTTTCATGTCTCTTAAAAGAGCTCACCACAGGTATGAAACATCCTAACAATCCACATTACATGAAAATGACATATATCACTGTTGATATGTAAAGCATATCACAATGTCTTCCTTCTTTTTCAGGTGTCCTCACAGAGCCCACCACAGGTATGAAACATCCTAACAATCCTCAGCACATGAAAATGACACATATCACAGTTGATTTGTAAAGGATGTCACAATGTCTTCCTTCTTTTTCATGTCTCTAAAAAGAGCCTACCACAGGTATGAAAAATCCTAATAATCCACATTACATGAAAATGACATATATGACAGCTGATTTGTAAAGGATGTCACAATGTCTTCCTTCTTTTTCATGTCTCTAAAAAGAGCCCACCACAGGTATTAAACATCCAAACAATCCACAGCACAAGAAAATGACATATATCAATGTTGACATGTAAAGGATGTCACAATGTCTTCCTTCTTTTTCATTTCTCTAAAAAGAGCCCACCACAGGTATGAAACATCCTAACAATCCACATCACATGAAAATGACATATATCACAGTTGATTTGACAAGGATGTCACAATGTCTTCCTTCTTTTTCATGTCTCTCAAAAGAGCCCACCACAGGTATGAAACATCCTCACAATCCACAGCACATGAAAATGACATAAATCACTGTTGACATGTAAAGGATGTCACAATGTCTTCCTTCTTTTTCATGTCTCTAAAAAGAGCCCACCACAGGTATGAACCATCCTAACAATCCACAGCAAATGAAGATGACATATATCAATGTTGATTTGTAAAGGATGTGACAATGTCTTCCTTCTTTTTCATGCCTCTAAAAAGAGCCCACCACAGGTATGAAACATCCTAACAATCCACATTACATGAAAATGACATATATCACTGTTGATATGTAAAGGATATCACAATGTCTTCCTTCTTTTTCAGGTGTCCTCACAGAGCCCACCACAGGTATGAAACATCCTAACAATCCTCAGCACATGAAAATGACACATATCACAGTTGATTTGTGAAGGATGTCACAATGTCTTCCTTCTTTTTCATGTCTTTTAAAAGAGCCCACCACAGGTATGAAACATCCTCAAAATCCACAGTAAGATGAAAATGACATATATCACAGTTGATTTGTAAAGGATGTCACAATGTCTTCCTTCTTTTTCATGTCTCTTTAAAGAGCCCACCACAGGTATGAAACATCCTAACAATCCTCAGCACATGAAAATGACACATATCACAGTTGATTTGTAAAGGATGTCACAATGTCTTCCTTCTTTTTCATGTCTCTAAAAAGAGCCTACCACAGGTATGAAAAATCCTAATAATCCACAGCACATGAAAATGACATATATGACAGCTGATTTGTAAAGGATGTCACAATGTCTTCCTTCTTTTTCATGTCTCTAAAAAGAGCCCACCACAGGTATGAAACATCCAAACAATCCGCAGCACATGAAAATGACACATATCACAGTTGATTTGTAAAGGATGTCACAATGTCTTCCTTCTTTTTCATGTCTCTTAAAAGAGCCCACCACAGGTATGAAAAATCCTAATAATCCACATTACATGAAAATGACATATATGACAGCTGATTTGTAAAGGATGTCACAATGTCTTCCTTCTTTTTCATGTCTCTAAAAAGAGCCCACCACAGGTATGAAACATCCAAACAATCCACAGCACAAGAAAATGACATATATCAATGTTGACATGTAAAGGATGTCACAATGTCTTCCTTCTTTTTCATTTCTCTAAAAAGAGCCCACCACAGGTATGAAACATCCTAACAATCCACATCACATGAAAATGACATATATCACAGTTGATTTGACAAGGATGTCACAATGTCTTCCTTCTTTTTCATGTCTCTCAAAAGAGCCCACCACAGGTATGAAACATCCTCACAATCTACAGTAAGATGAAAATGACATAAATCACTGTTGACATGTAAAGGATGTCACAATGTCTTCCTTCTTTTTCATGTCTCTAAAAAGAGCCCACCACAGGTATGAAACATCCTAACAATCCAAAGCACATGAAAATGACACATATCACAGTTGATTTGTAAAGAATGTCACAATGTCTTCCTTCTTTTTCATGTCTCTCAAAAGAGCTCACCACAGGTATGAAACATCCTAACAATCCACATTACATGAAAATGACATATATCACTGTTGATATGTAAAGCATATCACAATGTCTTCCTTCTTTTTCAGGTGTCCTCACAGAGCCCACCACAGGTATGAAACATCCTAACAATCCTCAGCACATGAAAATGACACATATCACAGTTGATTTGTAAAGGATGTCACAATGTCTTCCTTCTTTTTCATGTCTCTAAAAAGAGCCTACCACAGGTATGAAAAATCCTAATAATCCACAGCACATGAAAATGACATATATGACAGCTGATTTGTAAAGGATGTCACAATGTCTTCCTTCTTTTTCATGTCTCTAAAAAGAGCCCACCACAGGTATGAAAAATCCAAACAATCCGCAGCACATGAAAATGACATATATCACATTTGATTTGTAAAGGATATCACAATTTCTTCCTTCTTTTTCATGTCTCTAAAAAGAGCCCACCACAGGTAAGAAACATCCTAACAATCCACAGCACATGAAAATGACATATATCACAGTTGATTTGTAAAGGATGTCACAATGTCTTCCTTCTTTTTCATGTCTCTAAAAAGAGCCCACCACAGGTATGAAACATCCGAACAATCCACAGCACATGAAAATGACATATATCACAGTTGATTTGTAAAGGATGTCACAATGTCTTCCTTCTTTTTCCTGACTCTAAAAAGAGCCCACCACAGGTATGAAACATCCTAACAATCCACAGCAAATGAAGATGACATATATCAATGTTGATTTGTAAAGGATGTGACAATGTCTTCCTTCTTTTTCATGCCTCTAAAAAGAGCCCACCACAGGTATGAAACATCCTAACATTCCACAGCACATGAAAATGACACATATCACAGTTGATTTGTAAAGGATTCCACAATGTCTTCCTTCTTTTTCATGTCTCTTTAAAGAGCCCACCACAGGTATGAAACATCCTAACAATCCACAGCACATGAAAATGACACATATCACAGTTGATTTGTAAAGGATGTCACAATGTCTTCCTTCTTTTTCATGTCTTTTAAAAGAGCTCACCACAGGTATGAAACATCCTAACAATCCACATTACATGAAAATGACATATATCACTGTTGATATGTAAAGCATATCACAATGTCTTCCTTCTTTTTCATGTCTCCTCACAGAGCCCACCACAGGTATGAAACATCCTAACAATCCACAGCACATGAAAATGACATATATCACAGTTGATTTGTAAAGGATGTCACAATGTCTTCCTTCTTTTTCATGTCTCTTAAAAGAGCCCACCACAGGTATGAAACATCCTAACATCCACATTACATGAAAATGACATATAACAGTTGATTTGTAAGGATGTCACAATGTCTTCCTTCTTTTTCATGTCTCTAAAAGAGCCCACCACAGGTATGAAACATCCAAACAATCCACAGCACATGAAAATGACATATATCAAGTTGATTTGTAAGGATGTCACAATGTCTTCCTTCTTTTTCATGTCTCTAAAAAGAGCCCACCACAGGTATGAAACATCCTAACAATCCACATTACATGAAAATGACATATATCACAGTTGATTTGTAAAGGATGTCACAATGTCTTCCTTCTTTTTCATGTCTCTAAACAGAGCCCACCACAGGTATGAAACATCCTAACAATCCACAGCACATGAAAATGACATATATCACTGTTGATTTGTAAAGGATGTCACAATGTCTTCCTTCTTTTTCATGTCTCTTAAAAGAGCCCACCACAGGTATGAAACATCCTAACAATCCACAGCACATGAAAATGACATATATCACAGTTGATTTGTAAAGGATGTCACAATGTCTTCCTTCTTTTTCATGTCTCTAAAAAGAGCCCACCACAGGTATGAAACATCCTAACAATCCACATTACATGAAAATGACATATATCACTGTTGATTTGTAAAGGATGTCACAATGTCTTCCTTCTTTTTCATTTCTCTAAAAAGAGCCCACCACAGGTATGAAACATCCTAACAATCCACAGCACATGAAAATGACACATATCACAGTTGATTTGTAAAGGATGTCACAATGTCTTCCTTCTTTTTCATGTCTTTTAAAAGAGCTCACCACAGGTATGAAACATCCTAACAATCCACAGCACATGAAAATGACATATATCACAGTTGATTTGTAAAGGATGTCACAATGTCTTCCTTCTTTTTCATGTCTCTTTAAAGAGCCCACCACAGGTATGAAACATCCTAACAATCCACAGCACATGAAAATGACACATATCACAGTTGATTTGTAAAGGATGTCACAATGTCTTCCTTCTTTTTCATGTCTCTCAAAGAGCCCACCACAGGTATGAAACATCCTAACAATCCACAGCACATGAAAATGACATATATCACAGTTGATTTGTAAAGGATGTCACAATGTCTTCCTTCTTTTCATGTCTCTAAAAAGAGACCACAGGTATGAAACATCCTAACAATCCACAGCACATGAAAATGACACATATCACAGTTGATTTGTAAAAGATGTCACAATGTCGATCTTCTTTTTCATGTATCCTCACAGAGCCCACCACAGGTATGAAACATCCTAACAATCCACAGCACATGAAAATGACATATATCACAGTTGATTTGTAAAGGATGTCACAATGTCTTCCTTCTTTTTCATGTCTCTAAAAAGAGCCCACCACAGGTATGAAACATCCTAACAATCCACAGCACATGAAAATGACATATATCACTGTTGATTTGTAAAGGATGTCACAATGTCTTCCTTCTTTTTCATGTCTCTAAAAAGAGCCCACCACAGGTATGAAACATCCTAACAATCCACATCACATGAAAATGACATATATCACTGTTGATTTGTAAAGGATGTCACAATGTCTTCCTTCTTTTTCATGTCTCTAAAAAGAGCCCACCACAGGTATGAAAACATCCTAACAATCCACAGTAAGATGAAAATGACATATATCACTGTTGACATGTAAAGGATGTCACAATGTCTTCCTTCTTTTTCATGTCTCTTTAAAGAGCCCACCACAGGTATGAAACATCCTAACAATCCACAGCACATGAAAATGACACATATCACAGTTGATTTGTAAAAGATGTCACAATGTCGATCTTCTTTTTCATGTATCCTCACAGAGCCCACCACAGGTATGAAACATCCTAACAATCCACATTACATGAAAATGACATATATCACAGTTGATTTGTAAAGGATGTCACAATGTCTTCCTTCTTTTTCAGGTGTCCTCACAGAGCCGACCACAGGTATGAAACATCCTAACAATCCACAGCACATGAAAATGACATATATCACAGTTGATTTGTAAAGGATGTCACAATGTCTTCCTTCTTTTTCATGTCTCTAAAAAGAGCCCACCACAGGTATGAAAACATCCTAATAATCCACAGCACATGAAAATGACATATATCACAGTTGATTTGTAAAGGATGTCACAATGTCTTCCTTCTTTTTCATGTCTCTAAAAAGAGCCCACCACAGGTATGAAACATCCTAACAATCCGCAGCACATGAAAATGACATATATCACATTTGATTTGTAAAGGATGTCACAATTTCTTCCTTCTTTTTCATGTCTCTAAAAAGAGCCCACCACAGGTATGCAACATCCTAACAATCCACATTACTCGAAAATGACATATATCACATTTGATTTGTAAAGGATATCACAATTTCTTCCTTCTTTTTCATGTCTCTTTAAAGAGCCCACCACAGGTATGAAACATCCTAACAAACCACATTACACAAAAATAACATTTATCACAGTGGATTTGTAAAGGATGTCACAATGTCTTTCTTCTTTTTGATGTCTCTCAAAAGAGCCCACCACAGGTATGAAACATCCTCACAATCCACAGTAAGATGAAAATGACATATATCAATGTTGACATGTAAAGGATGTGACAATGTCTTTCTTCTTTTTCATGTCTCTAAAAAGAGCCCACCACAGGTATGAAACATCCTAACAATCCACATTACATGAAAATGACATATATCACAGTTGATTTGTAAAGGATGTCACAATGTCTTTCTTCTTTTTGATGTCTCTCAAAAGAGCTCACCACAGGTATGAAACATCCTCACAATCCACAGTAAGATGAAAATGACATATATCAATGTTGACATGTAAAGGATGTGACAATGTCTTTCTTCTTTTTCATGTCTCTTAAAAGAGCTCACCACAGGTATGAAACATCCTAACAATCCACAGCACATGAAAATGACATATATCAATGTTGATTTGTAAAGGATGTCACAATGTCTTCCTTCTTTTTCATGTCTCTTAAAAGAGCTCACCACAGGTATGAAACATCCAAACAATCCACAGCACAAGAAAATGACATATATCAATGTTGACATGTAAAGGATGTCACAATGTCTTCCTTCTTTTTCCTGACTCTAAAAAGAGCCCACCACAGGTATGAAACATCCTAACAATCCACAGCACATGAAAATGACATATATCACAGTTGATTTGTAAAGGATGTCACAATGTCTTCCTTCTTTTTCATGTCTCTAAAAAGAGCCCACCACAGGTATGAAACATCCTAACAATCCACAGCACATGAAAATGACACAAATCACAGTTGATTTGTAAAGGATGTCACAATGTCTTCCTTCTTTTTCCTGACTCTAAAAAGAGCCCACCACAGGTATGAAACATCCTAACAATCCACAGCAAATGAAGATGACATATATCAATGTTGATTTGTAAAGGATGTCACAATGTCTTCCTTCTTTTTCATGCCTCTAAAAAGAGCCCACCACAGGTATGAAACATCCTAACAATCCACAGCACATGAAAATGACACATATCACAGTTGATTTGTAAAGGATGTCACAATGTCTTCCTTCTTTTTCATGTCTTTTAAAAGAGCTCACCACAGGTATGAAACATCCTAACAATCCACAGCACATGAAAATGACACATATCACAGTTGATTTGTAAAGGATGTCACAATGTCTTCCTTCTTTTTCATGTCTTTTAAAAGAGCTCACCACAGGTATGAAACATCCTAACAATCCACATTACATGAAAATGACATATATCACTGTTGATATGTAAAGCATATCACAATGTCTTCCTTCTTTTTCAGGTGTCCTCACAGAGCCCACCACAGGTATGAAACATCCTAACAATCCTCAGCACATGAAAATGACACATATCACAGTTGATTTGTAAAGGATGTCACAATGTCTTCCTTCTTTTTCATGTCTCTAAAAAGAGCCTACCACAGGTATGAAAAATCCTAATAATCCACATTACATGAAAATGACATATATGACAGCTGATTTGTTAAGGATGTCACAATGTCTTCCTTCTTTTTCATGTCTCTAAAAAGAGCCCACCACAGGTATTAAACATCCAAACAATCCACAGCACAAGAAAATGACATATATCAATGTTGACATGTAAAGGATGTCACAATGTCTTCCTTCTTTTTCATTTCTCTAAAAAGAGCCCACCACAGGTATGAAACATCCTAACAATCCACATCACATGAAAATGACATATATCACAGTTGATTTGACAAGGATGTCACAATGTCTTCCTTCTTTTTCATGTCTCTCAAAAGAGCCCACCACAGGTATGAAACATCCTCACAATCTACAGTAAGATGAAAATGACATAAATCACTGTTGACATGTAAAGGATGTCACAATGTCTTCCTTCTTTTTCATGTCTCTAAAAAGAGCCCACCACAGGTATGAACCATCCTAACAATCCACAGCAAATGAAGATGACATATATCAATGTTGATTTGTAAAGGATGTGACAATGTCTTCCTTCTTTTTCATGCCTCTAAAAAGAGCCCACCACAGGTATGAAACATCCTAACAATCCACATTACATGAAAATGACATATATCACTGTTGATATGTAAAGGATATCACAATGTCTTCCTTCTTTTTCAGGTGTCCTCACAGAGCCCACCACAGGTATGAAACATCCTAACAATCCTCAGCACATGAAAATGACACATATCACAGTTGATTTGTAAAGGATGTCACAATGTCTTCCTTCTTTTTCATGTCTCTAAAAAGAGCCCACCACAGGTATGAAACATCCTCACAATCCACAGTAAGATGAAAATGACATATATCACTGTTGATTTGTAAAGGATGTCACAATGTCTTCCTTCTTTTTCATGTCTCTTTAAAGAGCCCACCACAGGTATGAAACATCCTAACAATCCTCAGCACATGAAAATGACACATATCACAGTTGATTTGTAAAGGATGTCACAATGTCTTCCTTCTTTTTCATGTCTCTAAAAAGAGCCTACCACAGGTATGAAAAATCCTAATAATCCACAGCACATGAAAATGACATATATGACAGCTGATTTGTAAAGGATGTCACAATGTCTTCCTTCTTTTTCATGTCTCTAAAAAGAGCCCACCACAGGTATGAAACATCCAAACAATCCGCAGCACATGAAAATGACACATATCACAGTTGATTTGTAAAGGATGTCACAATGTCTTCCTTCTTTTTCATGTCTCTAAAAAGAGCCCACCACAGGTATGAAAAATCCTAATAATCCACATTACATGAAAATGACATATATGACAGCTGATTTGTTAAGGATGTCACAATGTCTTCCTTCTTTTTCATGTCTCTAAAAAGAGCCCACCACAGGTATTAAACATCCAAACAATCCACAGCACAAGAAAATGACATATATCAATGTTGACATGTAAAGGATGTCACAATGTCTTCCTTCTTTTTCATTTCTCTAAAAAGAGCCCACCACAGGTATGAAACATCCTAACAATCCACATCACATGAAAATGACATATATCACAGTTGATTTGACAAGGATGTCACAATGTCTTCCTTCTTTTTCATGTCTCTCAAAAGAGCCCACCACAGGTATGAAACATCCTCACAATCTACAGTAAGATGAAAATGACATAAATCACTGTTGACATGTAAAGGATGTCACAATGTCTTCCTTCTTTTTCATGTCTCTATAAAGAGCCCACCACAGGTATGAAACATCCTAACAATCCAAAGCACATGAAAATGACACATATCACAGTTGATTTGTAAAGAATGTCACAATGTCTTCCTTCTTTTTCATGTCTCTCAAAAGAGCTCACCACAGGTATGAAACATCCTAACAATCCACATTACATGAAAATGACATATATCACTGTTGATATGTAAAGCATATCACAATGTCTTCCTTCTTTTCATGTCTCTAAAAGAGCCCACCACAGGTATGAAACATCCTAACAATCCTCAGCACATGAAAATGACACATATCACAGTTGATTTGTAAAGGATGTCACAATGTCTTCCTTCTTTTTCATGTCTCTAAAAAGAGCCTACCACAGGTATGAAAAATCCTAATAATCCACGGCACATGAAAATGACATATATGACAGCTGATTTGTAAAGGATGTCACAATGTCTTCCTTCTTTTTCATGTCTCTAAAAAGAGCCCACCACAGGTATGAAAAATCCAAACAATCCGCAGCACATGAAAATGACATATATCACATTTGATTTGTAAAGGATATCACAATTTCTTCCTTCTTTTTCATGTCTCTCAAAAGAGCCCACCACAGGTATGCAACATCCTAACAATCCACATTACTCGAAAATGACATATATCACATTTGATTTGTAAAGGATATCACAATTTCTTCCTTCTTTTTCATGTCTCTTTAAAGAGCCCACCACAGGTATGAAACATCCTAACAAACCACATTACACAAAAATAACATTTATCACAGTGGATTTGTAAAGGATGTCACAATGTCTTTCTTCTTTTTGATGTCTCTCAAAAGAGCTCACCACAGGTATGAAACATCCTCACAATCCACAGTAAGATGAAAATGACATATATCAATGTTGATTTGTAAAGGATGTCACAATGTCTTCCTTCTTTTTCATGCCTCTAAAAAGAGCCCACCACAGGTATGAAACATCCTAACATCCACATTACATGAAAATGACATATATCACAGTTGATTTGTAAAGGATGTCACAATGTCTTTCTTCTTTTTGATGTCTCTCAAAAGAGCCCACCACAGGTATGAAACATCCTCACAATCCACAGTAAGATGAAAATGACATATATCAATGTTGACATGTAAAGGATGTGACAATGTCTTTCTTCTTTTTCATGTCTCTTAAAAGAGCTCACCACAGGTATGAAACATCCTAACAATCCACAGCACATGAAAATGACATATATCAATGTTGACATGTAAAGGATGTCACAATGTCTTCCTTCTTTTTCATGTCTCTTAAAAGAGCTCACCACAGGTATGAAACATCCAAACAATCCACAGCACAAGAAAATGACATATATCAATGTTGACATGTAAAGGACGTCACAATGTCTTCCTTCTTTTTCCTGACTCTAAAAAGAGCCCACCACAGGTATGAAACATCCTAACAATCCACAGCAAATGAAGATGACATATATCAATGTTGATTTGTAAAGGATGTCACAATGTCTTCCTTCTTTTTCATGCCTCTAAAAAGAGCCCACCACAGGTATGAAACATCCGAACAATCCACAGCACATGAAAATGACATAAATCACAGTTGATTTGTAAAGGATGTCACAATGTCTTCCTTCTTTTTCCTGACTCTAAAAAGAGCCCACCACAGGTATGAAACATCCGAAAAATCCACAGCACATGAAAATGACATATATCACAGTTGATTTGTAAAGGATGTCACAATGTCTTCCTTCTTTTTCATGTCTCTAACAGAGCCCACCACAGGGTATGAATCATATGAAAAATCCACAGCACATGAAAATGACATGTATCACAGTTGATTTGTAAAGGATGTCACAATGTCTTCCTTCTTTTTCATGTTCTAAAAGAGCTTACCACAGGTATGAAACATCCTAACAATCCACATTACACGAAAATTACATTTGTCACAGTTGATTTGTAAAGGATGTCACAATGTCCGTCTTCTTTTTCATGTCTCTTTAAAGAGCCCACCACAGGTATGAAATATCCTAACAAGCCACAGCAAATGAAGATGACATATATCAATGTTGATTTGTAAAGGATGTCACAATGTCTTCCTTCTTTTTCATGCCTCTAAAAAGAGCCCACCACAGGTATGAAACATCCGAACAATCCACAGCACATGAAAATGACATATATCAATGTTGATTTGTAAAGGATGTCACAATGTCTTCCTTCTTTTTCATGTCTCTTTAAAGAGCCCACCACAGGTATGAAACATCCTAACAATCCACAGCACATGAAAATGACACATATCACAGTTGATTTGTAAAAGATGTCACAATGTCTTCCTTCTTTTTCATGTCTCTCAAAAGAGCCCCACCACAGGTATGAAATATCCTAACAAGCCACAGCACATGAAAATGACACATATCACAGTTGATTTGTAAAAGATGTCACAATGTCGATCTTCTTTTTCATGTATCCTCACAGAGCCCACCACAGGTATGAAACATCCTAACAATCCACAGCACATGAAAATGACATATATCACAGTTGATTTGTAAAGGATGTCACAATGTCTTCCTTCTTTTTCATGTCTCTAAAAAGAGCCCACCACAGGTATGAAACATCCGAACAATCCACAGCACATGAAAATGACATATATCACAGTTGATTTGTAAAGGATGTCACAATGTCTTCCTTCTTTTTCATGTTCTAAAAGAGCCCACCACAGGTATGAAATATCCTAACAATCCACATTACTCGAAAATGACATGTATCACAGTTGATTTGTAAAGGATGTCACAATGTCTTCCTTCTTTTTCCTGACTCTAAAAAGAGCCCACCACAGGTATGAACCATCCTAACAATCCACAGCAAATGAAGATGACATATATCAATGTTGATTTGTAAAGGATGTCACAATGTCTTCCTTCTTTTTCATGCCTCTAAAAAGAGCCTACCACAGGTATGAAACATCCTAACAATCCACAGCACATAAAAATGACATATATCAATGTTGATTTGTAAAGGATGTCACAATGTCTTCCTTCTTTTTCATGTCTCTTTAAAGAGCCCACCACAGGTATGAAACATCCTAACAATCCACAGCACATGAAAATGACACATATCACAGTTGATTTGTAAAAGATGTCACAATGTCGATCTTCTTTTTCATGTATCCTCACAGAGCCCACCACAGGTATGAAACATCCTAACAATCCACAGCACATGAAAATGACATATATCACAGTTGATTTGTAAAGGATGTCACAATGTCTTCCTTCTTTTTCATGTCTCTAAAAAGAGCCCACCACAGGTATGAAAACATCCTAATAATCCACAGCACATGAAAATGACATATATCAATGTTGACATGTAAAGGATGTCACAATGTCTTCCTTCTTTTTCATGTCTCTAAAAAGAGCCCACCACAGGTATGAAACATCCTAACAATCCACAGCACATGAAAATGACACATATCACAGTTGATTTGTAAAGGATGTCGCAATGTCTTCCTTCGTTTCCCTACGCTAAAAAGAGCCCACCACAGGTATGAAATATCCTAACAATCCACATTGCACAAAAATGACATATGTCACAGTTGATTTGTAAAGGATGTCACAATGTCTTCCTTCTTTTTCATGTATCCTCACAGAGCCCACCACAGGTATGAAACATCCTAACAATCCACAGCACATGAAAATGACATATATCACAGTTGATTTGTAAAGGATGTCACAATGTCTTCCTTCTTTTTCATGTCTCTAAAAAGAGCCCACCACAGGTATGAAACATCCTAACAATCCACAGCAAATGAAAATGACATATATCACAGTTGATTTGTAAAGGATGTCACAATGTCTTCCTTCTTTTTCATGTATCCTCACAGAGCCCACCACAGGTATGAAAACATCCTAACAATCCACAGCACATGAAAATGACATATATCACTGTTGATTTGTAAAGGATGTCACAATGTCTTCCTTCTTTTTCATGTCTCCAAAAAGAGCCCACCACAGGTATGAAACATCCTAACAATCCACAGCACATGAAAATGACTGATATCACAGTTGATTTGTAAAGGATGTCACAATGTCTTCCTTCTTTTTTATTTCTCTAAAAAGAGCCCATCACAGGTATGAAACATCCTCACAATCCACAGCACAAAAATGACATGTATCACTGTTGATTTGTAAAGGATGTCACAATGTCTTCCTTCTTTTTCATGTCTCTAAAAAGAGCCCACCACAGGTATGAAACATCCTAACAATCCACAGCACATGAAAATGACATATATCACAGTTGATTTGTAAGGATGTCACAATGTCTTCCTTCTTTTTCATGTCTCTAAAAAGAGCCCACCACAGGTATGAAACATCCTAACAATCCACAGCACATGAAAATGACATATCACAGTTGATTTGTAAAAGATGTCACAATGACCTTCTTCTTTTTCATGTCTCTTAAAAGAGCCCACCACAGGTATGAAACATCCTAACAATCCACAGCACATGAAAATGACATATATCACTGTTGATTTGTAAAGGATGTCACAATGTCTTCCTTCTTTTTCATGTCTCTAAAAAGAGCCCACCACAGGTATGAAACATCCTAACAATCCACAGTAAGATGAAAATGACATATATCACTGTTGATTTGTAAAGGATGTCACAATGTCTTCCTTCTTTTTCATGTCTCTAAAAAGAGCCCACCACAGGTATGAAACATCCTAACAATCCACAGCACATGAAAATGACATATATCACAGTTGATTTGTAAAGGATGTCACAATGTCTTCCTTCTTTTTCATGTCTCTTTAAAGAGCCCACCACAGGTATGAAACATCCTAACAATCCACAGCACATGAAAATGACACAAATCACAGTTGATTTGTAAAGGATGTCACAATGTCTTCCTTCTTTTTCATGTCTCTAAAAAGAGCCCACCACAGGTATGAAACATCCTAACAATCCACAGCACATGAAAATGACATATATCACAGTTGATTTGTAAAGGATGTCACAATGTCTTCCTTCTTTTTCATGTCTCTAAAAGAGCCTACCACAGGTATGAAACATCCTAACAATCCACAGCACATGAAAATGACATTTATCATTGTTGATTTGTAAAGGATGTCACAATGTCTTCCTTCTTTTTCATGTCTCTTAAAAGAGCCCACCACAGGTATGAAACATCCTAACAATCCACAGCACATGAAAATGAACATATATCATTGTTGATTTGTAAAGGAAGTCACAATGTCTTCCTTCTTTTTCATATCTCTTAAAAGAGCCCACCACAGGTATGAAACATCCTAACAATCCACAGCACATGAAAATGACATATATCACTGTTGATTTATAAATGATGTAACAATGTCTTCTTTTTCATGTCTCAAAAAAGAGCCCACTACAGGTATGAAACATCCGTACAAACCACAGCACATGAAAATGGCATATATCACTGTTGATTTGTAAAGGATGTTACAATGTCTTCCTTCTTTTCATGTCTCTAAAAAGAGCCCACCACAGGTATGAAACATCCTAACAATCCACATTACACAAAAATGACATATATCACAGTTGATTTGTAAAGGATGTCACAATGTCTTCCTTCTTTTTCATGTCTCTAAAAGAGCCCACCACAGGTATGAAACATCCTAACAATCCACAGCACATGAAAATGACATATATCACAGTTGATTTGTAAAGGATGTCACAATGTCTTCCTTCTTTTTCATGTCTCTTAAAAGAGCCCACCACAGGTATGAAACATCCTAACAATCCACAGCACATGAAAATGACATATATCACTGTTGATTTATAAATGATGTAACAATGTCTTCTTTTTCATGTCTCTAAAAAGAGCCCACCACAGGTATGAAACATCCTAACAATCCACAGCACATGAAAATGACACATATCACTGTTGATTTGTAAAGGATGTCACAATGTCTTCCTTCTTTTTCATGTATCCTCACAGAGCCCACCACAGGTATGAAAACATCCTAACAATCCACAGCACATGAAAATGACATATATCACTGTTGATTTGTAAAGGATGTCACAATGTCTTCCTTCTTTTTTATTTCTCTAAAAAGAGCCCACCACAGGTATGAAACATCCTCACAATCCACAGCACAAAAATGACATTTATCACTGTTGACATGTAAAGGATGTCACAATGTCTTCCTTCTTCTTTTTCATGTCTCTAAAAAGAGCCCACCACAGGTATGAAACATCCTAACAATCCACATTACACAAAAATGACATATATCACAGTTGATTTGTAAAGGATGTCACAATGTCTTCCTTCTTTTTCATTTCTCTAAAAAGAGCCCACCACAGGTATGAAACATCCTAACAATCCACAGCACATGAAAATGACATATATCACAATTGATTTGTAAGGGATGTCACAATGTCTTCCTTCTTTTTCATGTCTCTTAAAAGGCCCACCACAGGTATGAAACATCCTAACAATCCACAGCACATGAAAATGACATATATCACAGTTGATTTGTAAGGATGTCACAATGTCTTCCTTCTTTTTCATGTCTCTAAAGAGCCCACCACAGGTATGAAACATCCTAACAATCCACAGCACATGAAAATGACACATATCACAGTTGATTTGTAAAGGATGTCACAATGTCTTCCTTCTTTTTCATGTCTCTAAAAAGAGCCCACCACAGGTATGAAACATCCTAACAATCCTCAGCACATGAAAATGACATATATCACAGTTGATTTGTAAAGGATGTCACAATGTCTTCCTTCTTTTTCATGTCTCTAAAAAGAGCCCACCACAGGTATGAAACATCCAAACAATCCACAGCACAAGAAAATGACATATATCACAGTTGATTTGTAAAGGATATCACAATGTCTTCCTTATTTTTCATGCCTCTAAAAAGAGCCCACCACAGGTATGAAACATCCGTACAATCCACAGCACATGAAAATGACATATATCATTGTTGATTTGTAAAGGATGTCACAATGTCTTCCTTCTTTTTCATATCTCTTAAAAGAGCCCACCACAGGTATGAAACATCCTAACAATCCACAGCACATGAAAATGACATATATCACTGTTGACATGTAAAGGATGTCACAATGTCTTCCTTCTTTTTCATGTCTCTAAAAAGAGCCCACCACAGGTATGAAACATCCTAACAATCCACAGCACATGAAAATGACATATATCACTGTTGATTTGTAAAGGATGTCACAATGTCTTCCTTCTTTTTCATGTCTCCAAAAAGAGCTCACCACAGGTATGAAACATCCTAACAATCCACAGTAAGATGAAAATGACATATATCACTGTTGATTTGTAAAGGATGTCACAATGTCTTCCTTCTTTTTCATGTCTCCAAAAAGAGCCCACCACAGGTATGAAACATCCTAACAATCCACAGCACATGAAAATGACATATATCACAGTTGATTTGTAAAGGATGTCATAATGTCTTCCTTCATTTTCATGTCTCTAAAAGAGCCCCACCACAGGTATGAAACATCCTAACAATCCACAGCAGATGAAAATGACATATATCACAGTTGATTTGTAAAGGATGTCACAATGTCTTCCTTCTTTTTCATGTCTCTTAGAAGAGCCCACCACAGGTATGAAACATCCTAACAATCCACATTACACAAAAATGACATATATCACTGTTGACATGTAAAGGATGTCACAATGTCTTCCTTCTTTTTCATGTCTCTTTAAAGAGCCCACCACAGGTATGAAACATCCTAACAATCCACAGCACATGAAAATGACATATATCACAGTTGATTTGTAAAGGATGTCACAATGTCCTTCTTCTTTTTCATGTCTCTTAAAAGAGCCCACCACAGGTATGAAACATCCTAACAATCCACAGCAAATGAAAATGACATATATCACTGTTGATTTGTAAAGGATGTCACAATGTCTTCCTTCTTTTTCATGTCTCTAAAAAGAGCCCACCACAGGTATGAAACATCCTAACAATCCACAGCACATGAAAATGACATATATCACAGTTGATTTGTAAAGGATGTCACAATGTCTTCCTTCTTTTTCATGTCTCTAAAAAGAGCCCACCACAGGTATGAAACATCCTAACAATCCACAGCACATGAAAATGACATATATCACAGTTGATTTGTAAAGGATGTCACAATGTCTTCCTTCTTTTTCATGTCTCTAAAAAGAGCCCACCACAGGTATGAAACATCCTAACAATCCACAGCACATGAAAATGACATATATCACAGTTGATTTGTAAAGGATGTCACAATGTCTTCCTTCTTTTTCATGTCTCTAAAAGGGCCCCTCCCAGGTATGAAACATCCTAACAATCCCATTACATTAAAGAATGACATACATCACAGTGGATTTGTAAAGGATGTCACAATGACCTTCTTCTTTTTCATGTCTCTTAAAAGAGCCCACCACAGGTATGAAACATCCTAACAATCCACAGCACATGAAAATGACATATATCACTGTTGATTTGTAAAGGATGTCACAATGTCTTCCTTCTTTTTCATGTCTCTTTAAAGAGCCCACCACAGGTATGAAAACATATTAACAATCCACAGCACATGAAAATGACACAAATCACAGTTGATTTGTAAAGGATGTCACAATGTCTTCCATCTTTTCATGTCTAAAAGAGCCCACCACAGGTATGAAACATCCTAACAATCCACAGCACATGAAAATGACACATATCACAGTTGATTTGTAAAAGATGTCACAATGTCGATCTTCTATTTCATGTATCCTCACAGAGCCCACCACAGGTATGAAACATCCTAACAATCCACAGCACATGAAAATGACATATATCATTGTTGATATTTCAAGGATGTCACAATGTCTTCCTTCTTTTTCATGTCTCTAAAAGGGCCCACCACAGGTATGAAACATCCTAACAATCCACAGCACATGAAAATGACATATATCACAGTTGATTTGTAAAGGATGTCACAATGTCTTCCTTCTTTTTCATGTCTCTAAAAAGAGCCCACCACAGGTATGAAACATCCTAACAATCCACATTACACAAAAATGACATATATCACAGTTGATTTGTAAAGGATTTCGCAATGTCTTACTTTTTTTCATGTCTCTAAAAAGAGCACACCACAGGTATGAAACATCCTCACAATCCACAGCAGATGAAAATGACTTATATCACAGTTGATTTGTAAAGGATGTCACAATGTCCTTCTTCTTTTTCATGTCTCTAAAAAGAGCCCACCACAGGTATGAAACATCCTAACAATCCACATTACACGAAAATGACATATATCACAGTTGATTTGTAAAGGATGTCACAATGTCTTCCTTCTTTTTCATGTCTCTTTAAAGAGCCCACCACAGGTATGAAATATCCTAACAAGCCACAGCACATGAAAATGACATATATCACAGTTGATTTGTAAAGGATGTCACAATGTCCGTCTTCTTTTTCATGTCTCCTCACAGAGCCCACCACAGGTATGAAAACATCCTAACAATCCACATCAGATGAAAATGACATATTTCACTGTTGATTTGTAAAGGATGTCACAATGTCTTCCTTCTTTTTCATGTCTCTAAAAAGAGCCCACCACAGGTATGAAACATCCTAACAATCCACAGCACATGAAAATGACATATATCACTGTTGATTTGTAAAGGATGTCACAATGTCTTCCTTCTTTTTCATGTCTCTAAAAAGAGCCCACCACAGGTATGAAAACATCCTAACAATCCACAGCAGATGAAAATGACATATATCACTGTTGATTTGTAAAGGATGTCACAATGTCTTCCTTCTTTTTCATGTCTCTTAAAAGAGCCCACCACAGGTATGAAACATCCTAACAATCCACAGCAGATGAAAATGACATATATCACAGTTGATTTGTAAAGGATGTCACAATGTCTTCCTTCTTCTTTTTCATGTCTCTAAAAAGAGCCCACCACAGGTATGAAACATCCTAACAATCCACAGCAGATGAAAATGACATATATCACAGTTGATTTGTAAAGGATGTCACAATGTCTTCCTTCTTTTTCAGGTGTCCTCACAGAGCCCACCACAGGTATGAAAAATCCGAACAATCCACAGCACATGAAAATGACATATATCACAGTTGATTTGTAAAGGATGTCACAATGTCTTCCTTCTTTTTCCTGTCTCTCTAAAAAAGAGCCCACCACAGGTATGAAACATCCTAACAATCCTCAGCACATGAAAATGACATATATCACAGTTGATTTGTAAAGGAAGTCACAATGTCTTCCTCCTTTTTCCTGACTCTAAATAGAGCCCACCACAGGTATGAATCATATGAAAAATCCACAGCACATGAAAATGACACATATCTCAGTTGATTTGTATTGGATATCACAATGCCTTCCTTCTTTTTCATGTCTCTAAAAGAGCCCACCACAGGTATGAAACATCCAAACAATCCACAGCACATGAAATGACATATCACAGTTGATTTGTAAAGGATGTCACAATGTCTTCCTTCTTTTCATGTCTCTAAAAGAGCCCACCACAGGTATGAAACATCCTAACAATCCACATTACATGAAAATGACATATATCACAGTTGATTTGTAAAGGATGTCACAATGTCTTCCTTCTTTTTCATGTCTCTTAAAAGAGCCCACCACAGGTATGAAACATCCAAACAATCCACAGCACATAGAAAATGACATATATCACTGTTGATTTGTAAAGGATGTCACAATGTCTTCCTTCTTTTTCATGTCTCTAAAAAGAGCCCACCACAGGTATGAAACATCCTCACAATCCACAGCACATGAAAATGGAATATGTCACTGTTGATTTGTAAACAATGTCACAATGTCTTCCTTCTTTTTCATGTCTCTAAAAAGAGCCCACCACAGGTATGAAACATCCTAACAATCCACATTACACAAAAATGACATATATCACAGTTGATTTGTAAAGGATGTCACAATGTCTTCCTTCTTTTTCATGTCTCTAAAAAGAGCCCACCACAGGTATGAAACATCCTAACAATCCACAGCACATGAAAATGATACATATCACAGTTGATTTGTAAAGGATTTCATAATGTCTTCCTTCATTTTCATGTCTCTTAGAAGAGCCCACCACAGGTATGAAACATCCTAACCATCCACATTACACAAAAATGACATATATCACAGTTGATTTGTAAAGGTTTTAATATCCCAAAAGTATTCCATTGTCTTAATGTTTATGAATTCCATGCAACACATTCTACAATCTGTAATCCATGAAAAAAAAAAGAAATATATATATATATATATATATATATATATATATCACAGTTGATAAGAAGTTGTTTTAAAACAGTTAAATGTTTTACCATCCTGCAAAGTATTCCATTGTCTTAATGCTTTATGAATTCCATGCAACACATTCTACAATCTGTAATCCATTAAAAAAAAAACTATATATATATATATATAAATATATATATATATATATATATATATATATATATATATATATATATATATATATATATATATATATACATACATATATATACATATAATTATATAAATATCTATCTACATATATATATATATATATATATATATATATACACATTTATGTAACGGCTAAAATACGTTGTAGCCTCTACCATCTGGTGGTGCGTGAAAAGTTTGATATGTATTGAGTTATAAAATCAACAAACCGAAAGCCGTATGTAACGTTAAATACCAAAAAAAAAAACTTTCATTTCTCGTCTGCTTCCAATAAGTCTTAACAGAGATCTGAAAATCATACAAAAAAAGCCCAAACACAGTTGAAAACTGTCTGGCTCCTTCACCTCCAGAACCTGTCAGTCAATCAACTGAAACATTTAATACCTGTGGCCACCTCAGCATGCATCCCATGATGCTGCTCTAACCTCTAGTGTCCAGGTACAAAAACTTGTCTTAGTTTGAAGGCTGACAGAACGAACAAGACCTCTTTTATCTGGGTAGGTTTTCAATATCCTTCCTAGCAGCCAGGATCCTCGTGGTGCCGTAGAATCCACAACAACAACAATGTCTCCAGGCTTAAAACTCCTCTTTTCCTTCATCCATTTTTGCCGTTCCTGTAAAGATTAGCAATATACTGGACTTGCTTCCATCGTCTGTTAGCATAAAGATCTGTCCTTTCAAACAATCCTAGTGGTAGAACAGGTTTCCCTTTCATGAGAAGCAGGTGGTTTGGTGTTAATGCCTCAAGGTCATTTGGATCTTCTGACAATTTTGTGATGGGGCGATCATTTAGCATAGCCTCAGCTTCACAGAGCACAGTTTGTAATCCTTCATCATCTAAGTTATGTTGACAGAGGACAGAACTCAAAATTTTTCTGATCATCCGGATAATGCGCTCCCACACACCGCCATGATGTGAGCCAGCAGGTGGATTGAAACTCCATTTACTTCCTCTTTGTGCCATGGCTTTTTCAATGCGGTTGTGACTTAAAGAGGCTAAGGCTTCCCTTAACTCCCTTTCTGCCCCCACAAAGTTGGTCCCATTGTCAGATCTCAAATGAGAAACTTGTCCTCTCCTACAGATGAATCTTCTCAGAGCATTAATGCAGGAGTCTGTATCAAGAGAGTAGGCTACCTCCAAGTGAATGGCTCTGCTTGCCATGCAAGTGAAGATCACTCCATACTGCTTCACAATTTTGCGCCCTCTTTTGACATCAGTGGGGCCGAAATAATCCACACCAACGTTGGTAAAAGGTACGAGATCTGGAACTCTCTTTCTATGGGCAAATCTGGCATCTTTTGTTCGCTGGTTTTCCCTCCGTAACGCCTGCAGAATTTGCATCTTCCTATAATTTTGCGTACCGCAGAATTGGCGTTTGTGATCCAGTACCTTTTCCTGACACTGGAAAGAACGTGATTTCTTCCTCCATGGCCAAGTCTTTCATGAAAGAGTATTAGATTGGAGACGTGTGTCTGTTGACAAGATGAGGGGGTGTTTTATGTCTTCAGGCATGGCTGCTTTATTCAGTCGACCTCCGACTCTTAGAAGACCTCCTTCCAAGACTGGATCCAGTCTGCTTCCTTTTTTAACTTCCAAGTTATTCCTCAATGCAGTGATTTCTTGATGGAACACCTCTTGCTGGCAAAAAGAAATGATTGCTGTCTCAGCACCTGAAAGATCATCCTGTGTCACTCTTTGATTACCAAATGAAGCTCTGATGGCTTGCATTTCTTTGTGCACATCCAACGAAGCTACTCCATTAGCAGTAGCGTTTGCCAGCTCCAACTGTTTTCTTTGCTTACTTAGCTTCAGCAGAATGTCCTTCAGCTTGATGAACCAAGCTACAGTGACCCTTAGCCTCTGCCAGTCAGAAAAAATGTGATCAGGTGATGAGTGGCATTCACACTGTCCACAACAGTCGCATTCACCATCAATTTTTGTTTGACTTCTGGGTCATCAGAAGGGAGAGTGATGTCCACAGGGCATGTTGGCCACCTTTCTTCAGGTTCCCATAGAAACCCTGGACCCTCCATCTATCTCTGGTTGGCCAGATTTTCGGCCTTCAAACCTCGTGAAGCATCATCTGCTGGATTTTGTGACGTGGGAACGTATTTCCACTGAGAAACATTTGAGGAATCCCTTATGGTCGTTACCCTATTTGCAACAAAGGTTTGAAACCTTTTGTCCTCATTTTTGATGTACTTTAGGACTGATGTGCTGTCAGTCCAAAAGGTGGACTCCTTCAACGGCAGTTGCAGTTCAGACTGAAGCCTTTTGTCCACTCTAGCTGCAACCACCGCAGCAGTGAGTCCCAAGCAGGGAATGGTGATGGGTTTTAGTGGAGGTACTCTGGCTTTGCTGAAAAGGAAAGCAACATGAACCAACCTTTCGCTGTTCTGTATTCTGAGGTAGGTGACTGTGCCATCACCACTTTCGCTAGCATCCGAAAAATGATGCAGCTGGGCGTTAGTGATCTTTCCAAAATCCTTGGGCTTGATACACCTGTTGACTTCAAAGTTCTCCACCTTTTCCAGGTCCGTCAACCACTTTTTCCACTTCAGCTGGAAAGACTGAGGTATCAGATCATCCCAGCCACACTTGTTTCGACACAACTCCTGCAACAGTAGTTTGGCGGGGAGTATGACAGGTGCCAAGAATCCTAATGGATCGTAGACAGAACTGATTACGGAGAGTAAGCCATGTTTGGTGTAGAGCTGTTCCTTGACTTTCAGCTTGAACTTGAAACTATCTGTCTCGATGCACCATTGCAAGCCTGAGGCCCTCTCCACCGGCAGCTTGTCTCTGTCCAGATGCAGCTCGTATAGATTTTTTGCTTTGTGCTCTTCTGGAATGTTCTGAAGCATTTTCCGGTTGTTACTGATCCATTTTGTGAGATTAAAACCTCCTTTGTTGCAAATGACTCTGAGGTTATTAACCATGGTGATAACGTCCTCCTCAGTTAGGAGACTTTTCAGAAGGTCGTCCATATAGAAGTTCCTGCTGACTCTATCGATAACTTCTTTTGGAAAGATGGTATGAGAATCTTCTGCAGTCTTTCTTAGAGCAAAGCATGCACGACTGGGTGAAGATGTTGCTCCAAACAAGTGAACCTTCATGCTATGCTCCACAAGATCCTGCTCCAGGTTACCATCTGGCCACAACAAGAATCTTAGGAAGTCCACATGCTCCTCTGCCACATTGACTTTGTGGAACATAGTTTGGATGTCTGCCATTAATGCCACTGGCTCTTCCCTGAAACGTATGAGGACTCCCACCAATGTGCTGGTCAGGTTTGGGCCTTGCAGAAGTTGACTGTTGAGTGAGACCCCTTTAACCTCTGCTCCACAGTCGACTACAACTCACAATGTTCCTTTTTTTGGATGATACTCTCCATGATGAGGTATATACCATACCTTACCCTCACAAGGTTCCAACTGATGCTGTGGCACCTGTTCAGTGTAGCCTTTGTTAACGACATCTGATAGAAAGATTGTGTACTCCTCATGGAACCTTGCATTTTTCTGAAACTTCCTTTTCAGGCCATGAATACATTGCTTAGCAACACAGAAATTGTTTGGCATGATGACATTTTCCTTTTTAAATGGTAGCTTAAGCACATAATGCCCCTCTTTAAGTTGAGCAGAGCTTTCCACAATGTCCATGAACCTCTGTTCCTCCCTAGACATTTCCTCCTGATCAGCAGAGGTTCCCTCATTAAAGTCATGGTGGTACTGGTTGGTCAATAACTCCACAATCCTGTCAATCTGAGTCCTGTTGAAGGTGAATGCAGGATAACCATTTCCATTGTGAATGTTATTTCCTTGTAAAGGACCGTTAATTACCCACCCCAATAGGGTTTTGATTGCATATGGTCCATCACTGCAACTGTTTATTACCTCCCAAGGTTCCATCAACTTGGAGGCATTTGTGCCAATTAACAGATCGGCATCAGCCTTTATATGAGGGATCTGGATGTCTTTGAGGTACGGCCATTGAGACAACTCCTCTTCACTGATGATATTGTCTGGGGAAACTGGCATTTCTTTTTGAGTAAACACCTCGGGAAGCTCATAGAAGTGCTTGCCAGACAAACCTGAAATTTCCAAACCATTATAATGCTGCTTGAGACTGCTTTGTTAAGTCCCATGGTGCGAAGATGAATTTTAGCTTTTCGACCTTCAGCCTGTAGCTCCTTCACCAACTTTCCAGAACAAAAGGTTCCAGTGCTTCCTGGATCAAGAAAAGCATACGTCTTCATCACTTTATTTCCTTTTATGCACTTCACTTGCACAGGCAGGATTGGAAGAATGCCATTGTTGTAGCCAGCCCCTGTGTGACCACAAGTTGAAGTTGTTGTGCAGTTTTTTGATCCTTTCCTTTGTGTGTCTGATGTTTCTTGAGTGCCTTTTTCCTTCTTTTCCACGTGCAGAATGCTGGGATGTGTTTGGTGGCATTTTTTGCAAGTGATGCGCCTATCGCAATTCCTGCTCAAATGTCCAGTACACAAGCAACCAAAACAAAGGCCTTTCTCCTTTAGAAAGTCCAGCTTCTCTCTGTGTGCCTTTTTCCCCAGCTGTGGACACAGTTCCAAAGCATGCGCAGTACAGACAGGAAATAACATTTGTCTTTGCCATGGAAGTAAATGCACTCTTGCTAGCATCTGCTTTAAGTTCATCAGTGACTGACACATGAGTTGCAAAACTGTTCCTCTTTAGTTGTGGTTTCAGTTGAGGTTTGTTTTTGATTCCTGTTTTTCCAAGCGTAGTGTCCTGTATGTCTCCAAATACTGGATCTGAAGCGATTCTGACCTGTTGTTCAATGAATTTCACAATGTCAGTGAAACAAGCTCTTTTATTTTCTGTGTCCAAAATGTTGCAGGTTTTGACCCTCCATTTTTCTCTCAGTTTGTATGGAAGCTTTTGAATCAAGATTTTCATGTTTGATGGCATGTTTAACTCCTCCAGGTAAAATCGATCCTCCATAGCATTAGCACATTCCCGTAAGTAAAATGCATATGCTTGAAGTCCTTTAAAGTCTTCAGATTTGACACTTGGCCATCCAATGAACTTTTCCATGTAGGCAGCTGTAATCTTTATGCCACTTCCAAAATGTTCTTTGAGTAGACCCTTGGCAACAGTGTATCCTATTTCAGATAGCATATGAAGGCAACTGGGCACAAGATCTTTTGGTTGTCCAGCAGTAAACTGTTCAAGATAGTATAAACAGTCCCCCTTTTCAATGGTTTTAGCCTCCACACAATGTTCGAATGCCTTTATGAATGTATTAAACTGCAAAGGATCTCCCTTGAAAACTGGAATTTCTCTGTGAGGTAGAAGCTGAGAGATTTGCGTTTTAACAAGAAGAGCTGTGATGTCATTTTGTTGCTGCAGCAAACTGTGAATGTCTCCTGACATTTGATTAGCATCTCCAGCACATTCATCCTTAAAGATAGGGCGATCAGATGCAACTGACTTTTCCATTTTTGGGTGAGTATCACTTTAGATTGCATGATGAGAAATGTGCTGCTGTGAGAACTTTTCCACCCAATAAAAGTTGTGAGAACCCAACTTTTATTGGGTGAGTATTGTTTTGTACTGCATGAAGAGAGATGTGCTGCTGTGAGGACCGATCATCCAGAGGCTCGTGAATGAAGGGGGTTGCTGTGTCTTTAAGTCGAACAATTTTCCTGAAATATGACTCCATTCCATCCGATTTTCCAACTGTAGCCACGCTACCATCAAAGGCCTGAAGTACTGCCAGCCTAGCAGTAGAGGCTGCTATTTCAGAGTCCAATTCCAGCTGATCCTTTTTCCTCCTGAGAAGAAACTCCTCCTCCTCCAGAGCATGCTTCCCTTTTAAAGCAGCAGCATGGGCCAAAAGTGCAGCTTGGTCTGCTTGAGCTTTTATGAGTGCTGAAGATGTGGAAGAGTAGCTGCTTTTGGAGCTTTTATGACTAGATCCTCTACTAGATCAGCAAAAGTATCAAACGCTCAGTATTTGAACAGTTCAAATGGTGATGCAAGCATAAAATTTGGCACAAATACTCTGTAAGGGCAACTCTTTTGAAAAATAACATTAGACACTCCAAAATTCAAGACGGCGGCAGTTTTTCAAGATGGCGGTATTTCTTCAAGATGGCTGCCATTTGTGTGAAATGCTCATTATTTCAATAGTACGAATGGTGATGCAGCCATGAAATTTGGCACATATACTCTCTTAGGGCCACCCTTGAAAAATGACATTAGACACTCATATTCAAGATGGCGGCTGCTTTTCAAGATGGCTGTCACCTTAGTCGAATATTGGTATGATGATTGTACGTGGGTCACTTGACTAAAAACTGCTCACGGCCAATTGAATTTTCAACATTGTAGCCTTTCTTTGAGATTTCTACCTGGATCTTTAAATAGTATATTACCGTGTTTATATGAGTTCCTTGGCCCAGAGGCCAAGATTGTCTTTTTGACTGTGTATTGTCTAAATCCTACCCCTTGACCTGTCCGATTTGGTAATACCTGCAAGGAGTTGCCTCCAAACAGCATAGCTTTTGGGAGTGATTGAAGTACACAAGCTCCCTTACCACGACAAGGTAACAGTCACAAGGGAGTTTTGTTTTGGTTTAGTTTTTTTTGTTTGTTTTTTGTTTGATTTTTTATATAGGAGAAGGAAAATTTAAAGAAAGATGAGTAAAGTAGAACAGCTGTGCTGAAAAAATACACAAAAAAAATGTAATTAGTACTGAATGCTCCAGAGGCAACAGCAGCTCTGACTGACAAAGCAGTGGAATGATATTTAGCAGGAAAAACCTCACAAATTGAATACACAGGAGCTGACATTACAAAGTTACTCAACTAAACTTTAAAACTCCAGTGTACATTGGTATGTCTATTTATGCCAGAACCAGAAAGAGAAGCCTGCTTGAAATGCTGCATGATCATGGCATGGTATTTCATATGATTGGGTGCTGGAGATATCAGCTCAATTGAGAAATGCAACCCATAGCTGCTGGAGACCAAGTTCCATTTGCTGCTGCAAATCAGAGTGTTGTGGAAGGTGCAAATGTTTCAGTTTAGGGTTCACCTGCACAGCACTGTGCATATGCGAATGTGAATAAAAAACGTGAGCAGCCAGCTATCCAACACTACATCATTGTATCACATCTTGTACTTTAGTTCATTAGTGTTGTTTTACACTGGCTAATTATCAGTGACAGATGTCTTTAGTTGAGTAATTTTGTAATGTCAGCTCCTGTGTATTCCATTTGTGAGGTTTTTCCTGCTCAATATCATTCCACAGCTGACAGTCAGAGCTGCTGTTGCCTCTGGAGCATTCACTACTAATTGTTCAGTTGGGTTTTTTTGTGTATTTTTTTTAGCACTGTCCATTCAGTACCACAGCTGTGCTACTTTACTCATCTTTCTTTAATTTTTTCCTTTTCCTATATAAAAAAAACAAAAAACAAACAAACAAACAAAATCACCCCCAAGAGCTGGCCGTGAGCAGTTTTTAGTCAAGTGACCCACGTACAGTCATCATACCAATATTCGACTAAGGTGACAGCCATCTTGAAAAGCAGCCGCCATCTTGAATATGAGTGTCTAATGTCATTTTTCAAGGGTGGCCCTAAGAGAGTATATGTGCCAAATTTCATGGCTGCATCACCATTCGTACTATTGAAATAATGAGCATTTCACACAAATGGCAGCCATCTTGAAGAAATACCGCCATCTTGAAAAACTGCCGCCGTCTTGAATTTTGGAGTGTCTAATGTTATTTTTCAAAAGAGTGGCCCTTAGAGAGTATTTGTGCCAAATTTTATGCTTGCATCACCATTTGAACTGTTCAAATACTGAGCATTTGATACTTATGCTGACCACATTAAAAAATGGCCGCCATCTTGAAAAATGGCCGCCATCTTAGATTTTCCAGTGTCTAATGTTATTTTTCAAAAGAGTTGCACTTAGAGAGTATCTGTGCCAAATTTCATGCTTGCCTCACAATTTGAACTGTTGAAATTACTGAAAAAATGAAAAGTGTTTGATACTGAGGGCGGCCATCTTGAAAAATGGCCGCCATCTTGAATTTTCGAGTGTCTAACGTTATTTTTCAAAAGAGTGGCCCTTAGAGAGTATTTGTGCCAAATTTCATGCTTGCATCCGCAAGTGAACGACTTTTTCACTTATGTGCTGCACTAAGAGGACACCCCTGGTCAGCTGTGTCCTCTCGTAGCCCCTCAGCACAGCGGCGGAATCCGTCCACGAGTCGTGCTGGTCCCCAATGAATCATCGTTTCCAAATCCACATGCCGCTTCAAACATCCACAAACAAGCAAGTTTTCGACAAAAAATGTAGCGGCTAAAATACGTTGTAGCCTCTACCGTCTGGTGGTGGGTGAAAAGTTTGACGTGTGTCGAGTTATACAGTAAACAAACCAAAAGCCGTATGTAACGTTAAATACCAAAAAAAAAACAAAGAAAAACACCTATCGAGTTAAATTAGTGCCAAAACCTCACAAACACAAAAACTGTGTTTTATTCGCGGCCAGTACGTGATTCACAAAAGCATAACATAATTCACAACTAATGTGTTTAGTTTTATTAAAACATGTCTCTCCAACAAATACAGAAAAATTAATTTTCACTTAAATGAAAATATCCTTGAGATGCAAAAATAAAATCTTTCAAGTACAAAAAAATATTGTTCAAGATTTAATTTTTTCTTCTCGAGTTAAAAAAAAACTGCAAGTAGGAGAAACAATTCTGCAAGTAGGAGAAACAAATCTGAGGAGAAACAGTTTTGACATGATTCTACTACGTCATGTGACTTTTGGCACAATCTTCTAGCCGTCACGTGACTTTTGGCAGTAACTTTCCGCCATTCTGATCCGCATATTCATGAACGCCAGCCATGGATGTTCTCAATACATCCATTACGCCAGCACACGACCCGAGCAATGTTCTGCAATGTGCACGCCACAACAGCAGGTGGCACTGTTGATGCTGTTTAAGACCATAGATCTACACCATAATAAATACGGCCAGGAGTCCAGGAAAGAGGACAGCATCACTCGCCCTGGACCGCGCAAAATCACGGCAGCATGAGCAGCCACTTTGAGTTTGGGACCATGGTTGGTGAAGTTTTGGATTCTACTGGCATTTCCTCCGTTGATATATGTAGTTTATGGCACTGCCGATGTTGTGCCAAAAACTGATTTCTGCCAGAACGGATTTCCGGTCCGTGGGAGCGCGCACTGCCTTCATAGTGGTGCGGCTTCATCGGGCTCAAACAACCAGTTTGAAGGATGTCCAAGTGACCTAAGTCTTTTTTATGCCTCTTAGACAAATCCACCACCACTGATGGGCCATGGTACACCACAGGTATGCAATTATCATGACATCCATAAAACATGAACAAAGGCACATTTTACATGAAGAGAAATTTCAAATGTCTTTCTTATTTTTCATGTATCTAAGATGAGCCCACCACCACTTATTGGTCATGGTACACATGTATGAAAACATCCTAAAAATTCACAACACATTTCACGCAAAATTCTATTCCAATTGAAGTATAGAGTATGTTTATGAATGCTGTACTTTGTTTTCAAGTAGGAAAACTTCTTAACCCTTTGTAGTAAAATCAATCCTTCTATAATATTGTGATTTTAAAAAACAGTTTTTTCAATGTTTTACCATCATGCAAAGTATTCCATTGTCTTAATGCTATATGACTTCCATGCAATCTTATCCACTTTCAGCAAGCTCATGTAAAAGGTCTCTGTTTGGTTCTGGGACCTTTACCAGCGCAAACTACCCTGATGACTATGAGGACTATACCTACTGTATCTGGTATCTTCAGACTGCAAACAACTACAGTATCTTCCTGTCGTTCACATTCCTGGAGTAAGTGAGGAATAAGCACCTGGATGAGCTCATATGTATAAGAGTGCTTACACTCATGTGCTTTTTGGTCTGTGTGACACAAGTATGATGCACTTTGTTAGACTGTTTTGTTTCAGTAGTTAATAGTGAGAATTGAGTCCTTCAAAATTGACTGTCAACAATATTGGACAAAGGAGGACTTTTACCTCCTAACGAACAATAACATCACATGGGTTTGAAATACTGCCAGTTATGCCCCTTACCATCTTCTTGTTATTGGCCTTACACAGCTTCTGATTGGACACTACTATCCAAAAAACAACAGAGGGGGGAAATTGATACATCTGATTGGTCTATAGGACTAACAAGAAGTTGTCACTTTCTCAGCTGGTCAAAATAGAGGTCCAATAACAACACCGCTACAGTTTTTCACCAAGAAAATGTGACAAAAATCACTAATTATGGATTTTTGCTGTGTTAACGTCTGGATTAAAACTATGGTTGGGATGAGTTTGGCCTGAAGTCATTTATCAATTGACAAAAAGTGTGATGTTCAAATACAGTGGACCCTATTAAGACCCAGTGTCCAGTCTCAGAGATAAAAGTCAACAATGGTCAGTAAGTGCTTTCATTTGTGGGGCTGGTGATCCCATGGAGCTGGGAAGGTTAAATTACTGAGTACTTGAAGAAGTCTTTTTTTGTTCTTTGTTGTTACAACTTACACCACCTAGAGAATGTGAGTTTACCAGTTATTTGTTTTAGAATAGAATAGTTTAAAATTAAATAATGTTGGAACCCAATATTTAAATGCATGATTACATAATGAAGGTAACAAGGGAAATGTACTTCATACGGTTTGTGAGCCATTGATTACATTTCAAGTGAACACATCAGTATGCATACTCTTTTTGCTTAGATGATATAATGAGGAAACTTAATGACAACAAATAGATTACAAATGTATACATCCTCCTTATGGTGTTTATAAACAATTATTTTCTCATCTACTTTGTGTAGAATTGAACCATCATTTGTATTTTATCATGAGAGACTGAGCTTGGCACTGAAATCAAAGGTATGATTTAAGTCAGTGATTTATGGATTTCCTTTGTGTTATTGAACAGATTAGAGGATTGCTGCCAATGTGACTACATTGAAATCTATGATGGCTCAGATGTTGGCTCACCATCTCTTGGAAAAGTGTGCCATGGCGGTCGGAGAACTTTCCAGTCTTCCTCCGAAAACATGACTGTGGTTTTCAGAACTGATTACGCTGATGCCGCCAGAGGATTTAGAGCTGAATTCATCTCTCTTTCACCAGAATCAGGTACAGCTGTAATCAGTTAAATGGCATGAGTCAGTGGTTCACTGTTTAGTTGTTATGTCTTTGATTTTTTTCCTAACTATCTAAATAATGAATAATAATGGAGATGAATTGGTCAAAACCAGGGGTGTCCAAACATTTGTAACTGAGGGCCATGCATGGAAAAATAAACAGATAGGCTGCCAGATTATAACTCAACCAAATTCATGATTTAGGTTAGATTTTACATGATCCTGGTTGGTGTTGGTAACTGATAGGTTAGCCCCTGATCAAGTAATAAGGACACTTTGTGCAGCAGAAAACTTTCACAGATCATCATCACATAAAAAAACTCCCAGTGACACTGCACAAAGCTGCCAAACTCTGTGCATGCATTGTTGTTAAAGATTATTCAACATAATGAGCACGCCATTCTTTGTAAATCTGGATATGCTGCAGAAAGGGAAGAAATTAGAGTCATTGGAAGGATAAGCTGTTCAATTTTATTAATTCATCAAAACAGTGAAAGCTTCATGGTACAAAGCTGGCTATTTCAAACACCACTGATTGGCTATGGTACAGCACAGGTATAAAAACATCCTGACAATCCATGGTACATGAAAATCATATGTAGTGACTCCAAACTAATCACGAAGTCACTGAGAGGCTAAGTAAGGGAGCATTGCACTACAGACACACTGCACAGACAAGCCACTTCCGGGTTTGAATCGCGTTCCCATCTATTCTCGAACAGCAAACAAAGAATCAAACAAGGCAGGGCACGACAGGATGTTAAGGCACTTTGTTTTTCATTTGCTCTGAGCAGTCAACAAAAATATATTCTCCCTACTCACCCCCTCTCCATGTTGCCACCACCGTGAACTGGTGATTATGTAGCCATTCATTCATCCGCTTACCAGTACTCCCCGCCCACACCCATGTGACATACGCAAACATGCCAAAACCAACGGCTGCTGCAGACATAAATGTAAACAACACCGTGGTAGAATACAGCTCCTACATTATATATGTCACAATTCATATCTAAGGGATATCCAAATGTCTTATTCCTTTTCATTTCTCTTTGAAGAGACTACCACCACTTCTTGGCCATGGTACACTCCAGAAATGAAAACATCCTAACAATCCACAACACATTTAACAAAAGGAAAAATAAAAAAATAAATCCAAATTCAAGCATAGAGAAGGTTCCTGAATGTTCTGCTTCTGCTTCATGTCTCTCAGATGAACCATCTTGTAGATACAACTGTCACTATCACATGGGAAGCTGCTCCTGCTCCCCCTACTGTCATCGGAGAGGAGACTGTTGTAATGACTACGACTGTGAGTAGCATGACACAAACAGTAGATGGGAGTATTATTCGTTTTAGAACTAATACTCAGTTATCTAATGTTCTTTGACCATAGAGAATTCCTCTCTATTGAACAACAAAATTTGGATGATGTACACACATTTACTCTGGTTTGATCATTTAAAAATGTCTGTGTTGTATTTAGGTGCCTGATTGGACGACATAGTTATTTAGATTCTGCAGAAGATGATGCTTGTGTACATAATGTCCACTTTACTCTGTGATCAAATGTGTATGTGTTGGTATTATATTATTATAACTGTATTTTCATTATTTGTCCTCAAGCTTATTGCTGGATTCCCCCCACTGATTGGCCACCGGTCATCACAGGTATGAAATCATCCCAACAATCCATGATACATGAACATTATATTTTACAGTTCATATGTAAGAGATGTCCATATGTCTTACTTCTTTTTATGTCTCTTAGAATTACCCACCACAGGTATGAAAATATTCTAACTATACAACAATTAACACAATTACCTATAAAACCTCCAAATTCAAGTTAAGAGGAGGTTCCTGAATGCTCTACTTCTTTTTCATTTCACTCAGCTGGACCATCATGTAGATGGAACTGCGGCGATGACATGGGAAGCTGCTCCTGCTCCAGCTCCTGTGAATCGAATGGAAACTGTTGTAATGACTACTATTGTGAGTAACATCTCAACGTTCTTGGATCCCACTTTCTGATCTGCTATTTTTCTCCAATCTGCTAAAGGCAATGTGCTAGGGCAGAATAGGGTAACAATTTGGGAATTAACATCAGTTTTAAGTAGGCCCTCCAGGGATTGTAGTTCATTACAACTCTGCACACATCCTTATCTCATACATAGGACTTCACTTAATTAACACAGGAAGTGATTTTATGATATAACATGTTTGGTTGTGTACAAGTACAGAAAATAATTGTCAACGAATAATTGAAAGATTGTTTTTGCCTTTTAGTTATATGAAATGTCTCATAATATGGACCACATGGCAGTTATGGCCTGGTTAGACAATATTTTTTCATTTTTCTGTTGCAGAAAGTGTTTTGGACTCATATTATACTCTGTGTTAAAGGTTTTTGTGTTGTATTTCTTTTATCTCCAACTTTGTGGTATTAGCCTTTTGCTGGACTCGCCCCACTGATTGGCCAGAGTACACAGCAGGTATGAAAACCTCCTGACAGTCAATGGTACATGAAACTTAAATATGTCATAGTTCATATGAAAGGGATTGTTGTGATCCTCTCTGTAAATCTGTCTTATCCCCTCCCTCCTGTGTGAGCGAATCAGTTCAGCACTCACACCTGCTGCAGTCTGCTCTGGTCCTGCTCACCTGCTCCACATCAGAATCATCTCCCAGTGCTTCCTCGTGGAAGGATTGGTGCCCTAGACCATTTTCACGGCTCCACTACTTCCTGATATTAGTTGTGTACGTTCATTTCCTGTCTTACATCATTGGCCAAACTAATTCAGCCAAGTGTGCCTTGCTGCAGCAGTTACAAAGGCAAACCTGGATTAATGAGTTTCACAAATAATGTAAGACAGGAAACGAATGTACACAACTCATTTCAGGAAGTATTGGAGCTGTGAAAATGGTCTATTCTTCAGAAAAGGCATAGGCATTCCTCCCTTGAGTTAATGCTTTGCCATCCTGCTATACACTCTACCTAAGCTCAGTCTCTTTGGCTTTTGATAATTCTCCCCTCTGGAAAATAACACCCATCTCTGGACTCCAACCTCTTTGCTGACAATAAAACCCCTCAAACCTGTTTTAATGCCTCTGTGAGCTTTTGGGCCCACACATCATTCACACTGAGTTATGCAATCCTGACAGGGATGTCCAAATGTCTTATGTCTTTTTCATTTCTCTTTGAAGAGGTCATCACTCCACGGCCCACCACAGGTATAAAAACATCATAATTATCCATAACACATTTCACAACAGGAGTCCAATTCCAAGTTTAGAGTAGGTCTCTGAATGCTCCATTTCTTTTTCATGTCTTTCAGAGAGGCCATCTTGTAGATCGAACTGCGGCAGTAACTTGGGAAGCTGCTCCTGCTCCAGCTCCTGTGAAAGGAAACGAAATTGTTGTAAAGACTATTGGTGTGAGTATCATGGCACAGAAAGCAGGGGTGGAAAGTAACGAATTACATTTACTCACATTACTGTAATTGAGTACTTTTTCTGAGTAATTTGTAATTTTCTAAGTAGTTTTTGAAATATGTAATTTTTACTTTTACTCAATTACATTTTGACCCAAGTATTTTACTTTACTACATTTGAACCCCCTATGCGGGCGGAAAACCCCTGTGTCCCGGAAGTGGAAGTCAATTCTAGTAGGATCCTGCGGGCATTTTATTTTGAATTGTGGGATCCTGTGGGCACTTTATTTTGTGTGCATTTTGTGTTTTGAATACTTTTATTCTGGTTTAATTTCTTTATTCTAATTGTAGTGTTGTCAGTTGGACAATATGACTGAAAATAGTTTGCACTTTACAGTACAGGTTGTGACTGTCCTTGTTGTCCTTGTATTGTGAGGAAGTAAGAGGATCATGTTACTGAGCTCAGCCGAGCTTATACAAGTGTGGATGTGTACTTTAATATGCCTCAAAGTTGATTAAAACAACTTGTGCTGGATTTGATTCATGGCTCATCCTTTTTTTGCATTAAAAAACTGAAAGTAACTAAGTAACTTTTACTCAAATTCCATTTTAAACGATGTACTTTTGTACTTTTACTCGAGTAAATTTATAGATGGGTACTTTTACTTTTACTTTGAGTAGGATTTAAGCAAAGTAAAGATACTTTTACTCAATTACAATTTTTCAGTACTTTTTCCACCTCTGACAGAAAGTGGGATAATTATTAATATTAGGACTTATACTCGGTAACCTTTTGTTACTCCACCATAGTGTATTTCGATCTTTTGAACAACCAACTTTTAATAATTACCACACATTTAGTCTTGTTTGATGCCTGAAAACATTGGAATGTGTTGAGGTTCCTGTTTGTATGACATTTTAGTCGACTGTTGAAGATTTGACTGGTGTACAAAATGTCTATTTACTCTATGATCAAAGGTGAATGTGTTGGATTTATTATATCTCGTTCTTTGTGTTCATAGCTTCTTGCCAGACTACCACTGATTGGCCAGGGTACACTACAGGTATGAAAACGTCCTAGCAATCTGCAACACATTAAAAAAATAGACAGTATCCGATTTCAAGTACAGAGTATGTTTATTAATTTTCTACTTCTTTTTTATATCTCTCAGAGGAACCATCGTGTAGATTCAACTGTAGCCATAACTGGGGAATCTGCTCCTGCACTAGCTCCTGTGAATGGAGAGGAAACTGTTGCAATGACTACTATTGTGAGTAACACCTCAAAGCTCAGTTGAGATTACTCACAAAGTTGGGTCACCATTTCTGCCATGATAATTGTTTCTCTAACCTGTTTAAGGAAATGAGCAAGAATGAAGAGGTGGTCACAATTCTTGTAATTTGAAGTCAGCCTCTTTTAGGCCCCCCAGGAACTGTGGTTTATTGCAATTACACAAACATGGTTCTCTTACACACAGGAATTCACTAAAGTAAAACAGGAGCTCACTTTATGATGTGCCTGAGTATGTGCAGGTATGGGAATAATTATGTACTAGGGATGCAACGATATCAAAATCTCACGGTACGATATCATCACGGTATTAAAGCCACGGTACTGTATTATTGCGGTATTGTCAAAGAAAAAAAAGATGACTTGGAAAAAAGGCCACTGTGTGGAAAGCAAGTGCCAGGATAAACACACTTACTGTAATTGAAAACAAACCTAATGCTCAAATGTTCTAACCACTGGCTCAAGCACGTTCACCAACCTTTTAAATCCCTCATTGTCCACCACTGAAAACGGCTGCAGGCCTTTGACAATAAATTCTCTGATTCGCCTGGAGATCAGTTGAGCTCTTGTGCTGTCATGGGGAAAACCTGGTTGAAATGCCTCACGAATTGTTGTCTGGCCTCGCTTGCTTCTTGGTTTCGCACCTAGAATCTTCTCCGGGTGATGGTTCATCAAGTGGCTTCTCATATTACTTGTATTCCCCGACTTGTAGACGATCGCGGTCTGGCAGCGTCTACAAACACACTTTTGCATGGCCGTCGTGTTTTCTCCGCGGTCGTTTTTCTTTACCGCGAACCCAAAATGTGTCCATATCTCTGATTTAAACTTCGCTGAAGGTTCCACTATTTCAAGTTTTCCGCTCTGCTCCATGGATGTATTCATAATACATCCATGCTCTGCTCCCCGTCTGTGCTCTCCGCCCCGTCTGTGCTCTCCGCCATCTGTTCCTGGCTGCACTACGCAGGGGATCATGAGAGATGTGGTTTACTTCTCAGACTGGCCCACTCAATGCGCCAGCAAAAAACTACAGTAGCCAGAGTACTCTGAGTCCTTGTTTGATACCGTCACATGCCACGGTATTATTTTGAGGATTTTGAAACGGGAATACCGCGGTATTTACAATACCGTTTCATCCCTATTATGTACCAATTATTATTTAAAATTCAATGGAAACTGTTGTCTTTTAGTTATATGCAATGAAAGGTCTCCTAAAATGGGGTGCATGGCAGTTATAGTCTGGTTGGAGAATATCTGCAATTTTGATGTTACAGAAATGAATAAGAGTTATTTTATACTCCGTGTTAAAGGTTTTTGTGTTGGATTTATTTTATCTCGTTCTTTGTGTTCATAGCTTATTGCTGGACCTCCACAGAATCGCCAGAGTACACAACAGGTATGAAAACCTCCTGACAATCTGTAATCCATGAAAAGAAAAAAAAAAATATATATATATAACAGTTCATATATGAAGGATGTCCAAATGACCTAAGTCTTTTTTATGCCTCTTAGACGAATTCACCACCACTGATGGGCCATGGTACACCACAGGTATGCAATTATCATGACATCCATAAAACATGAAAAAAGGCACATTTTACATGAAGAGAAATTTCAAATGTCTTTCTTATTTTTCATGTATCTTAGATGAGCCCACCACCACTTATTGGCCAGGGTACACAGGTATGAAAACATCCTAAAAATTCACAACGCATTTCACGCAAAATTCTATTCCAATTGAAGTATAGAGTATGTTTATGAATGCTGTACTTTGTTTTCAAGTAGGAAAACTTCTTAACCCTTTGTAGTAGAATCAATCCTTCTATAATATTGTGATTTAAAAAAACAGTTTTTTCAATGTTTTACCATCATGCAAAGTATTCCATTGTCTTAATGCTATATGACTTCCATGCAATCTTATCCACTTTCAGCAAGCTCATGTAAAAGGTCTCTGTTTGGTTCTGGGACCTTTACCAGCGCAAACTACCCTGATGACTATGAGGACTATACCTACTGTATCTGGTATCTTCAGACTGCAAACAACTACAGTATCTTCCTGTCATTCACATTCCTGGAGTAAGTGAGGAATAAGCACCTGGATGAGCTTATACTGTATGTATAAGAGTGCTTACACTCATGTGCTTTTTGGTCTGTTTGACACAAGTATGATGCACTTTGTTAGACTGTTTTGTTTCAGTAGTTAATAGTGAGAATTGTGTCCTTCGAAATTGACTGTTAACAATATTGGACAAAGGAGGACTTTTACCTCCTAACGAACAATAACATCACATGGGTTTGAAATACTGCCAGTTATGCCCCTTACCATCTTCTTGTTGTTGGCCTTACACAGCTTCTGATTGGACACTACTATCCAAAAAACAACAGAGGAGGAAAATTGATACATCTGATTGGTCTATAGGACTAACAAGAAGTTGTCACTTTCTCAGCTGGTCAAAATAGAGGTCCAATAACAACACCGCTACAGTTTTTCACCAAGAAAATGTGACAGAAATCAATAACTATGGATTTTTGCTGTGTTAACGTCTGGATTAAAACTATGGTTGGGATGAGTTTGGCCTGAAGTCATTTATCAATTGACAAAAAGTGTGATCTTCAAATACAGTTGACCCTATTAAGACCCAGTGTCCAGTCTCAGAGATAAAAGTCAACAATGGTCAGTAAGTGCTTTCATTTGTGGGGCTGGTGATCCCATGGAGCTGGGAAGGTTAAATTACTGAGTACTTGAAGAAGTCTTTTTTTGTTCTTTGTTGTTACAACTTACACCACCTAGAGAATGTGAGTTTACCAGTTATTTGTTTTAGAATAGAATAGTTTAAAATTAAATAATGTTGGAACCCAATATTTAAATGCATGATTACATAATGAAGGTAACAAGGGAAATGTACTTCATACAGTTTGTGAGCCATTGATTACATTTTAACTGAACACATCAGTAGGCCTATATGCATACTCTTTTTGCTTAGATGATATAATGAGGAAACTTAATGACAACAAATAGATTATAATTGTATACTTCCTCCTTATGGTGTTTATAAACAGTTATTTTCTCATCTACTTTGTGTGAAATTGAACCATGGTTTACATTTTATAATGTGAAACTGAACTTGGCCCTGGAATCAAAGGTATGATTTAAGTCAGTGATTTATGGATTTTCTTTGTGTTATTGAACAGATTGGAGGATTGCTGCCAATGTGACTACATTGAAATCTATGATGGCTCAGATGTTGGCTCACCATCTCTTGGAAAAGTGTGCCATGGCGGTTGGAGAACTTTCCAGTCTTCCTCCGAAAACATGACTGTGGTTTTCAGAACTGATTACGCTGATGCCGCCAGAGGATTTAGAGCTGAATTCATCTCTCTTTCACCAGAATCAGGTACAGCTGTCATCAGTTAAATGGCATAAGTCACTGGTTCACTGTTTAGTTGTTATGTCTTTGATTTTTCCCCAACTATTTAAATAATAATTAATAATGGAGATGAATTGGTCAAAACCAGGGGTGTCCAAACATTTGTAACTGAGGGCCATGTATGGAAAAATACACAGATAGGCTGCCAGATGAAAACTCAACAAAATTCATGATTTAGGTTAGATTTTACATGATCCTAGTTGGTGTTGGTAACTGATATGTTAGCCCCTGATCAAGTAATAAGGACACTTTGTGCAGCAGAAAACCTTCACAGATCATCATCACATAAAAAAAGTCACAGTGACACTGCACAAAGCTGCCAAACTCTGTGCATGCATTGTTGTTAAAGATTATTCAACATAATGAGCACGCCATTCTTTGTAAATCTGGATATGCTGCAGAAAGGGAAGAAATTAGAGTCATTGGAAGGATAAGCGGTTCAATTTTATTAATTCATCAAAACAGTGAAAGCTTCATGGTACAAAGCTGGCTATTTCAAACACCACTGATTGGCTATGGTACAGCACAGGTATAAAAACATCCTGACAATCCATGGTACATGAAAATTATATGTAGTGACTCCAAACTAATCACAAAGTCACTGAGAGGCTAAGTAAGGGAGCATTGCACTGCTGATGCACTGCGCAGACAAGCCATTTACGAGTTTGAATCGCGTTCCCATCTATTCTCGAGCAGCAAACAAAGAATCAAACGAGGCAGGGCACGACAGGATGTTAAGGCACTTTGTTTTTCATTTGCTCTGAGCGGTCAACAAAAATATATTCTCCCTACTCACCCCCTCTCCATGTTGCCACCACCGTGAACTGGTGATTATGTAGCCATTCATTCATCCGCTTACCAGTACTCCCCGCCCACACCCATGTGACATGCGCAAACATGCCAAAACCAACAGCTGCTGCCGACATAAATTTAAACAACACCGTGGTAGAATACAGCTCCTACGTTATGTCACAATTCATATCTAAGGGATATCCAAATGTCTTACTCCTTTTAATTTCTCTTTGAAGAGACTACCACCACTTCTTGGCCATGGTACACTCCAGAAATGAAAACATCCTAACAATCCACAACACATTTAACAAAAGGAGAAATAAAAAAATAAATCCAAATTCAAGCATAGAGAAGGTTCCTGAATGTTCTGCTTCTGCTTCATGTCTCTCAGATGAACCATCTTGTAGATACAACTGTCACTATCACATGGGAAGCTGCTCCTGCTCCCCCTACTGTCATCGGAGAGGAGACTGTTGTAATGACTACGACTGTGAGTAGCATGACACAAACAGTAGATGGGAGTATTATTCGTTTTAGAACTAATACTCAGTTATCTAATGTTCTTTGACCATAGAGAATTCCTCTCTATTGAACAACAAAATTTGGAGGATGTCCACACATTTACTCTGGTTTGATCATTTAAAAATATCTGTGTTGTATTTAGGTGCCTGATTGGAGGACATAGTTATTTAGATTCTGCAGAAGATGATGCTTGTGTACATAATGTCCACTTTACTCTGTGATCAAATGTGTATGTGTCGGTATTATATTATTATAACTGTATTTTCATTATTTGTCCTCAAGCTTATTGCTGGATTCCCCCCACTGATTGGCCACCGGTCATCACAGGTATGAAATCATCCCAACAATCCATGATACATGAAAATTATATTTTACAGTTCATATGTAAGAGATGTCCATATGTCTTACTTCTTTTTATGTCTCTTAGAATTACCCACCACAGGTATGAAAATATTCTAACTATACAACAATTAACAAAATTACCTATAAAACCTCCAAATTCAAGTTAAGAGGAGGTTCCTGAATGCTCTACTTCTTTTTCATTTCACTCAGCTGGGCCATCATGTAGATTGAACTGCGGCGATGACATGGGAAGCTGCTCCTGCTCCAGCTCCTGTGAATCGAGTGGAAACTGTTGTAATGACTACTATTGTGAGTAACATCTCAACGTTCTTGGATCCCACTTTCTGATCTGCTATTTTTTCTCCAATCTGCTAAAGGCAATGTGCTAGGGCATAGTAGGGTCACAATTTAGGAATTAATGTCAGTTTTAAGTAGGTCCTCCAGGGATTGTAGTTTATTACAACTCTGCACACATCCTTATCTCATACATAGGACTTCACTTAATTAACACAGGAAGTGATTTTATGATATAACATGTTTGCTTGTGTGCAAGTACAGAAAATAATTGTGAACTAATAATTGAAAGATTGTTTTGCCTTTTGGTTATATCCAATGAAATGTCTCATAATATGGACTGCATGGCAATTATGGCCTGGTTAGACAATATTTTTTTTATTTTTCTGTTGCAGAAAGTGTATAGGACTCATATTATACTCTGTGTTAAAGGTTTTTGTGTTGTATTTCTTTTATCTCCAACTTTGTGTTGTTAGCCTTTTGCTGGACCCGCCCCACTGATTGGCCAGAGTACACAGCAGGTATGAAAACCTCCTGACAGTCCATGGTACATGAAACTTAAATATGTCATAGTTCATATGAAAGGGATTGTTGTGATCCTCTCTGTGAATCTGTCTTATCCCCTCCCTCCTGTGTGAGCGATCAGTTCAGCACTCACACCTGCTGCAGTCTGCTCTGGTGCTGCACACCTGCTCCACATCAGAATCATCTCCCAGTGCTTCCTCGTGGAAGGATTGGTGCCCTAGACCATTTTCACGGCTCCACTACCTCCTGATATTAGTTGTGTACGTTCATTTCCTGTCTTACATTATTGGCCAAACTTATTAAGTCAGGTGTGCCTTGCTGCAGCAGTTACAAAGGCAAACCTGGATTAATAAGTTTCACAAATAATGTAAGACAGGAAATGACTGTACACAACTTATTTCAGGAAGTATTGGAGCCGTGAAAATGGTCTATTCTTCAGAAAAAGCATAAGCGTTCCTCCCTTGAGTTAATGCTTTGCCATCCTGCTATACACTCTACCTAAGCTCAGTCTCTTTGGCTTTTGATAATTCTCCCCTCTGGAAAATAACACCCATCTCTGGACTCCAACCTCTTTGCTGACAGTAAAACCCCTCAAACCTGTTTTAATGCCTCTGTGAGCCTTTGGGCCCACACATCATTCACACTGAGTTATGCAATCCTGACAGGGATGTCCAAATGTCTTATGTCTTTTTCCTTTCTCTTTGAAGAGGTCATCACTCCAGGGCCCACCACAGGTATAAAAACATCATAATTATCCATAACACATTTCACAACAGGAGTCCAATTCCAAGTTTAGGGAAGGTTTCTGAATGCTCCATTTCTTTTTCATGTCTCTCAGAGAGGCCATCTTGTAGATCGAACTGCGGCAGTAACATGGGAAGCTGCTCCTGCTCCAGCTCCTGTGAAAGGAGAGGAAATTGTTGTAAAGACTATTGGTGTGAGTATCATGGCACAGAAAGTGGGATAATTATTAATATTAGAACTTGTACTCAGTAACCTTTTGTTACTCCACCATAGTGTATTTCGATCTTTTGAACAACCAACTTTTAATAATTACCACACATTTAGTCTTGTTTGATGCCTGAAAACATTGGAATGTGTTGAGGTTCCTGTTTGTATGACATTTTAGTCGACTGTTGAAGATTTGACTGGTGTACAAAATGTCTATTTACTCTATGATCAAAGGTGAATGTGTTGGATTTATTATATCTCGTTCTTTGTGTTCATAGCTTCTTGCCAGACTACCACTGATTGGCCAGGGTACACTACAGGTATGAAAACGTCCTAGCAATCTGCAACACATTAAAAAAATAGACAATATCCTATTTCAAGTACAGAGTATGTTAATTAATTTTCTACTTCTTTTTTATATCTCTCAGAGGAACCATCGTGTAGATTCACCTGTAGCCATAACTGGGGAATCTGCTCCTGCTCTAGCTCCTGTGAATGGGCAGGGAACTGTTGCAACGACTACTATCGTGAGTAACACCTCAAAGCTCAGTTGAGATTACTCACAAAGTTGGGTCACCATTTCTGCCATGGTAATTGTTTCTCTAACCT
>JAZDUH010000327.1:9797500-9805000 GCA_036419115.1 Scarus forsteni
AAGTTCAAGCATAGAGAAGGTTCCTGAATGTTCTGCTTCTGCTTCATGTCTCTCAGATGAACCATCATGTAGATACAACTGTCACTATCACATGGGAAGCTGCTCCTGCTCCCCCTACTGTCATCGGAGAGGAGACTGTTGTAATGACTACGACTGTGAGTAGCATGACACAAACAGTAGATGGGAGTATTATTCATATTAGAACTAATACTCAGTTATCTAATGTTCTTTGACCATAGAGAATTCCTCTCTATTGAACAACAAAATTTGGAGGATGTCCACACATTTACTCTGGTTTGATCATTTAAAAATATCTGTGTTGTATTTAGGTGCCTGATTGGAGGACATAGTTATTTAGATTCTGCAGAAGATGATGCTTGTGTACATAATGTCCACTTTACTCTGTGATCAAATGTGTATGTGTCGGTATTATATTATTATAACTGTATTTTCATTATTTGTCCTCAAGCTCATTGCTGGATTCCCCCCACTGATTGGCCACCGGACACCACAGGTATGAAATCATCCCAACAATCCATGATACATGAAAATTATATTTTACAGTTCATATGTAAGAGATGTCCATATGTCTTACTTCTTTTTATGTCTCTTGGAATACCCCAACACAGATATGAAAACATTCTAACTATCCACAACACAATTACCTATAAAACCTCCAAATTCAAGTTAAGAGGAGGTTCCTGAATGCTCTACTTCTTTTTCATGTCCCTCAGATGGACCATCATGTAAATTGAACTGCGGCAATGACATGGGAAGCTGCTCCTGCTCCAGCTCCTGTGAATCGAGAGGAGACTGTTGTAGTGACTACAATTGTGAGTAACATCTCAACGTTCTTGGATCCCACTTTCTGATCTGCTATTTTTCTCCAATCTGCTAAAGGCAACGTGCTAGGGCAGAATAGGGTCACAATTTAGGAATTAACGTCAGTTTTAAGTAGGCCCTCCAGGGATTGTAGTTCATTACAACTCTGCACACATCCTTATCTCATACATAGGACTTCACTTAATTAACACAGGAAGTGATTTTATGATATAACATGTTTGGTTGTGTGCAAGTATGGAAAATAATTGTCAACTAATAATTGAAAGCTTGTTTTTGCCTTTTAGTTATATCCAATGAAATGTCTCATAATATGGACTGCGTGGTAATTATGGCCTGGTTAGACAATATTTTTTTTATTTTTCTGTTGCAAAAAGTGTATAGGACTCATATTATACTCTGTGTTAAAGGTTTTTGTGTTGTATTTCTTTTATCTCCAACTTTGTGGTATTAGCCTTTTGCTGGACCCCCGCCACTGATCGGCCAGAGTACACAGCAGGTATGAAAACCTCCTGACAGTCCATGGTACATGAAACTTAAATATGTCATAGTTCATATGAAAGGGATTGTTGTGATCCTCTCTGTAAATCTGTCTTATCCCCTCCCTCCTGTGTGAGCGATCAGTTCAGCACTCACACCTGCTGCAGTCTGCTCTGGTCCTGCACACCTGCTCCACATCAGAATCATCTCTCAGTGCTTCCTCGTGGAAGGATTGGTGCCCTAGACCACTACTTCCTGATATTAGTTGTGTACGTTCATTTCCTGTCTTACATCATTGACCAAACTAATTCAGCCAGGTGTGCCTTGCTGCAGCAGTTACAAAGGCAAACCTGGGGCCTGTTGCACGAAAGTAGGATTCAGACATCCAGGATAAGTGATAAGGGACTCCGCCCCCAACATCCTCCATCATCACCCTCCATATCAACCGTCGTTGTTCACGCAGGCACAAATGACCTGAGACTACAACAGTCAGAGACACTTAAAATAGACTTCATGACCCTCATCACCACAATCCACAGTTTCAATAAACAGGTCATAGTCTCAGGTCCCCTCCCACCACCCCGCTTTGGAGACATCAAATTCAGCCACCTCAGACTCTTACATAAATTTCTCAAATCCTACTGTACTGCTAACCATATCCCATATGTCGACAATTTCCTTGCATTTTACAATAGACCTGGACTGTTTAAAAAAGACTGTCTCCATCCCAACTTCACTGGATCACGCCTTCTGTCACAAAACATAGAAGTTACACTGGAATCCACATGACAACACACCTCTCCCTCACCATCCACCATTGCTCCAAAAGACAGTTCACTCATCCCCGTAATTATCAGCAGAGAGCGGCCTATGCATGATAAAACCCATAAATCTTCCATAAACCTCAATAATCTTAAACCTGTCCCTAAAACGTTATCTCCACAAAATCCCCCAGTTAATCAGCCCCCAGTCTCCATAAACATGGCCCTGTTGAATGTCCGCTCTCTGCTGAACAAGTCTTTTATTGTAAATAATCTGATTTTAGAGCACGAACTTGAGTGTCTGTTTTTAACCGAAACTTGGCTGGGTACCGATGCACCAGTTGTTCTCACTGAGGCCTCCCCACCTAATTTTAACTTTGCCTTTTCTACAAGGAGTGGTAAAAGGGGAGGTGGCACCGCTTCTATTACTATTAACACTTTGGCCACCAAACCTGTTTTATTTCAACAATATACAAGTTTTGAATACCACTCCATTGTTTTTAACAACCCTAAAATTCTATGTGTGACAGTTTACAGGCCACCAAAAAAGTGCAGTCTTTTTATCCCCCAATTCTCAGAATTTTTATCAATTTTACACAATTCATATGATATGATTATTTTAACCGGTGATTTTAATCTACACATCGATAATATTTTAGACCCCGTTTCCAGGGAGTTTTTAAATGTTCTTAACTATATGGATTTTAAACAACACGTCATGCACCAGACACACATCAGAGGACACAGCCTGGACCTGCTCATCACCTATGGCCTGTCTGCCAGTGTGTCCTCTGTTGTCAACTTGGCTGTCTCTGACCACTTCTGTGTGTTTTTTTAATATCACCGTTTTTATCGAGCGGGAGACCTCTGTGAGAACTGTGAGGAAGCGTCATCCGACCCCTGGGGTGGCTGCAAATTTTATCAGTGTTTTAGAAAAATGCCCTCCAATTGTTCTGCCTGCCCCCTGTGATTTTATTGTGGAGAATTTTAACAGTAAACTTGATTATGCTCTCAATTCAGTTGCACCAATTAAATTGAAAAAGGTTAACTCTAAGCCTGTAACCCCATGGATAAATGAGGAAGTCAAGAAACTGAAAAGAAAATGCAGGGCGGCAGAAAGAACATGGAGGAAAAATAAAATCACAATTAATCATCGAATATATAAAGAACACCTCAAATCATACAACCTTGCTGTTAAAAATTCAAGAAATTCATATTTTGCTAAAATAATCACGAACAACAAAAACAACCCAAAAGTACTTTTTTCTACCATTGATAGTCTTTTTAACCCTGATTTTAATAAATTTAACATTACTCCTACAAACAGTCTCTGTAAGGAGTTTGCAGCCCACTTCAGGGGTAAGACTGACACTATCAGAAGTGACATTTTATTCTGTATAACTACTGCTTTTAATCCATCTGAGTGTCTGTCTTCACCTGAGGAAACACTGGACAGTTTTGTCCTGGTTAATGATGAGATGCTTTATGAAGTTTTCTCCTCTATGAAGCCCACCACATGTCTTTTAGATCCAATTCCAACCGCATTTTTTAAGTCATTTTATGGATCTTTTAGAGAGGAGCTTTTAACTATGATGAATTGCTCTCTTCAGACGGGGGTCTTTCCGGCTGCATTTAAGGCGGCAGTGGTGAGGCCCCTGCTGAAGAAGAGCAATTCAGATTTTAATGATTTTAATAATTACAGACCTGTGTCTCACTTGCCATTTTTCAGTAAAGTTTTAGAGAAGCTTGTTTTTAACCAGCTCAATTCTTTTTTAAATTCACACAATATTCATGAGGAATGTCAGTCTGGTTTTAGGGTAAACCACAGTACAGAGACTGCCTTAACAGCGATTTTAAATGATTTTAGATTAAATTATGATTCACAGAAGGTGACAGTGTTGGTTCTACTGGATCTTAGCGCTGCCTTTGATACAGTAGATCACACGATTCTTTTAAACAGACTTAAACACCTTGTTGGCCTCTCTGGTACTGTGCACAAATGGTTTACTTCCTACCTCACAGACAGAACATTCATGGTAAGTGTAGACACATGCTCCTCCCTAGTCCATAAAATCACATGTGGTGTGCCCCAGGGTTCTGTTTTAGGCCCTGTTCTTTTTAACCTGTACATGCTCCCTCTTGGTGGTGTCATCAGGAGACATGGAATTAACTTTCACAGTTATGCTGATGATACACAGCTTTACATCTCCATGTCTCCTGATGACACCAGGCCAATGGATGCTCTTTTTAACTGCATTTTAGAAATTAAATCATGGATGGCAGAAAACTTCCTCCAGCTTAACCAGGACAAAACAGAGGTTTTAGTCATCGGTCCTGAGGCCCAGAGAGAGAAGCTTTTACCCAAATTACAGTCACTGTCTTTTAATCCTTCATTACAAGTAAGAAACCTGGGCGTAATATTTGACTCTGAGCTGACTTTTATTCCTCACATTAAGAATATTACGATAATAGGTTTTTATCATTTAAAGAATATCGCCAGAGTCCGCCCCATTCTCTCTTGGGCTAACACGGAGACGCTAATGCATGCTTTTATCACCAGTCGTATTGACTACTGTAATGCCCTGCTCTCTGGTCTTCCAAAAAAGAACATTTCAGGTTAACAGTTACTTCAAAATTCAGCAGCACGTGTCCTGACTAAGACCAGAGGGTGGGCCCACATTACTCCGGTTTTAGAATCACTGCATTGGCTCCCCGTGTGTTTCAGGATTGATTTTAAAGTTCTTTTATTGGTTTTTAAATGTCTTAATGGTCTTGGGCCTTCTTATCTTTCTAAACTTCTTTTACCTTATGAACCCTCGCGGACCCTGCGCTCCTCCGGCAGTGGGCTCCTAGTCATCCCAAAAGTCAGGACACACACACATGGCGAGGCGTCTTTTCAGTTTTATGGCCCGCGACTGTGGAACAGCCTGCTGGAGGACCTCAGGGCCGCAGAGAACGTTCATGTTTTTAAGAGCAGGCTCAAGACACACCTTTTTAGCTTAGCTTTTAATTGATATTTTATTTATAACAGTTATTTATATTAAGTTCCCACTTTGTCTTTATTTATGCTTTTACTCATTTCTTATCTTAATGTTTTAGTACTATTTTATGGTCGGGTTCTTAGTTTTTTATTGATATCTTAGTTTTTACTCTTGTTATTTTACCATTAGGATCTCCAGTGTTTCCTCTGTAGGAGCCCTCTGCACTGGGAGCTGTGGTTTAGTATGGCTGCAGGGCTCTGTCTCATAGTTTCCTGGAGGAGTTTTGAGGTCCATCATCTCTCCTCTGGGTTCTGAGTCGGTGTCCTGTGGCTGTGGTCGACTCTCAGCTCCTGGTGCAGACGGCTCCTCTGATGACACTCTCTCACCCGGTTCATCTGTACTCAGCCCTGTTCTTGTTCTTAGTTTCTTGCACTATTTTAGTCTGTGTGTGTGTGTATGAGTGTGTGGGGGTGAGTGTGTGTGTGTGTGTGTGTGTGAGCGTGTGTGTCTGTTAGTGGGTACGCGCATGAGTGAAGACCTTTGTCCATGCGTGTGGGTAATTTATGTAAAACAGGGGTGGGAAGGTGGGTTTAAGGGAATGTTTTTAATTTTCTCTATGTAAAGCACTTTGAGTTGCATTGATTGTATGAAAAGCGCTTTATAAATAAAGTTTGATTGATTGATTGATTGATTAAGCCTGGCTCATTGAATCCAAAACAAGGGGGTTCAGGCTTATTTGGCTGCACAAAAGACCAAGTGAGGATGAGAGCACACGGATTCTTCAAGCCAGGCTTAACCCATCCTGGATCAGTGCGCACACGCGATTACTTCATCAGACCCCGCGATCGATCACAGAATCACGGATTCACCATGACAACAAGAGCGGCGTGCTTGTCTCCGTCGAAGCAGGAAGTCCTCATGGAGGCATAATAGGAGGTAAAAGACCGAATTAAAAAGAGAAAACACCGCCACGGTGATGCAACAACGACAGGAAGCTATGCAGACCGCCTGAATAATAGTTCACTGCTACACACTTCGCTGAAACATCATGATATCGATTCAAACAGTTCATTAAAGTCTCCAGAATCAAAGTTGTGCCCTGAGTATGAATTGTTGAAATGCACGTGAAGCTGAAATTGAATCATCCACATTTACTCCTTATGCTGCTGTTGGATTATATTGTATAATGCAAGTGTGCACGAGTTTGCGAGTGCATGCAGAGCCGTCTCCATCTAACGTTGGGCCCTAAACAAGATTTTATACGATGCCTCCCTCCATCTGTGACTAATTATGCTTACATAAGAAATCGAATAGCATTGTTTTTGCCATTGTCTTTAATTTATAATAAAATGAGTCACCAAATTTTCATGCTCAACAAATAAATAGCCTTAATACAAAAAAAATCTGAAATAAGAAATACCATCACCACAAAATAAAAATAGATGAACAAATAATAAACATAGTAATATATTGTAACTAAAAAAATCAACATCAAATACTTTAAATGACCATCTAGTTAGCATAAAAATAACTCCGTACATAAACTTTTACACTCTGCAATAACTGTACATTAACTTTTTAATCATTATGAACTTTTCTATTTTAAAAGTTAATAGTAATCATTAGTTTTAATTTAATTATACTGAGAGTGTTTTTTTCACTGATTTTATGATTTGATTTTGTTTACATGTTTTGATACTGAGCTTTGTATGTTGAGCTCTGTGTAACTTCAGTTTTAAAGGAGCTGATGGTTTACCTGCTCTGATTTATCCTTATTCACTAAACACCATGTGACTATTTGACTTTTACAGTAATTAATAAGGGATGTGCAATTTATAAGTTTTCTATGGATAAGTCTTATCTCGGCTAATGACTGCAAAATCATGTAAAATCATAATTTCATCTAAAATCACAGCAACTAATGATGACAAATGTCCAGATAATGACTGTGGGTCTTGTTTAATGTGATAACAATGTGCGATGGGCAGTGGAATAAAAATTGGTTTCAGTTTGTGGGGACTGCTGACTGAGAAAATTGATGAGATTAAATAAATCCTGGAACTTAGCCTGGTCTGGAGCAGGCTAGAGCTAAAGAATAAATCTCCATGGTAACATATGTCAAACCATGTTCCTCTTCCCCCATCCAACCAGATCATGGATTAATTGATCCAGGATAACCAAGATATCCTGGCTTAATCCCTTATCCTACTTTCGTGCAACAGGCCCCTGGATTAATAAGTTTCAAAAATAATGCAAGACAGGAAATGAATGTACACAACTCATTTCAGGAAGTATTGGAGCCGTGAAAATGGTCTATTCTTAAGAAAAGGCTTAAGCATTCCTCCCTTGAGTTAATGCTTTGCAATCCTGCTATGCACTCTACCTAAGCTCAGTCTCTTTGGCTTTTGATAATTCTCCCCTCTGGAAAATAACACCCA